>PVKP010007776.1:0-75559 GCA_004027715.1 Plecturocebus donacophilus
AACCCTGGATGACCTGCACATGTACCCTAGAACCTAAAGTAAAATAAAATAAAAAAAAAAACAGTGTTCAGCTTATCTTTGCTATAGTTTTCCCCATTCCTCCAATTTCTCAATCTCCAACTTCTAAACAAGACCACTAGATGATAAACTCCCTGGGGCCAAGGAAGATCTGCTGTGTTCACTGTTCCCAATGGGTCTTGAATAAAGGCTTGTTACTGGAGAAGGGCACTTACCTTGAGCTTTGCAATCTGCCCCACAACAGAGCCCACAGCTCCAGATGCTGCATTAACCATCACTGTTTCTCCACCCTTCACACCACAGATGTCAAGTAAGCCAAAGTAGGCAGTCAGGCTAAGGGAAGAAAATTAAGGATATGTGAATAGAGTTGTTTCTTTTCCCTATAACTGATTTATATATATCTTGAAGGCCTTCTCAATAGCCCAGTGCCATGGGTCCAAGGAAAAGATTAAAATATAGGAGATAAATATTACCAGCCATTGTTGGTTTACTTCCTCCATCTCTACTTTCAGATAGGAATAAAGACAATGTGAACTATGGAGGGAAGGGAGAGTTGGCTAGAAACGGGCTGTATCCTGTCCATGCACAGGCCAAATTTCAGGGGCAAAAGACAGATCGTCTTCCTCAAACTTTGGGGACTCAAGAAGAGAGAGCTATGCCTCATTCCTATATAAGTGCTAGGGAGATGATGAACTTCATGGGAAAAGCCCCCATGTTATCATGGTGACGTACCCACAGAATAGCTAGAATGCTATGATATTAGGCATGTGAGGGTCACAGACAGCATCTGGAGTTTTCCATGGCTCCAAAGTGGTATGGAAGACCTTCTGAAATTTCCCCAAATTACCCCAAGTAAGATGTCAAAGTTGGCTTGCAGGAAAAGAGCTACTGGACCTACCAAGGTGCAGCACAGGCAGTCCTGACGGGGACTGGGGGAAGACACCACCACACCTCAGTGGATTGCCGGTGTGGAAGGTGATATAAGTGAAGACTTTCTTCACAAGCAAAGTTTCCTTGTGTCTCCCTTCATCTCTCCTCCCCTACACCTGGCTCACAGTCCAGAGGGCATGATGGACAAGATAACAAAGAGAGAGGAAGAGCTCTCATCCATAGCGGGTAAAGGGCAGGCAGGAAAGACCAAGAAGTGCTGGAATTGTTTAGTGTCCACTAATTGAATGGAAGAAGGTATTATGCATCCTCTACTTTCACAGTGGTGTCCTTAGCAGTGGCAATTTTGAGGAGTTCAAATGTTGAGTGAAATATAAATATGGGGTGCATAGGAGTTGTTTTTGTTCAGAGGCTGATAAATGGTAATATCATTACCATCGGTAATACCATTATCGATGGTAATGATATTACCATTTCATTCTTTAGAAGATCTTCAAAGTATAAAAAAGTAAGGGGAAGAAAGGGTGGGAAGAAGGAAGATGGCAAAAGGATCTCACAACTTAAAGCAAGGAAGTAAATGAATTTCAGGTGAGAAAAGTCTTAGGGACACCCCAAAGAGAATGACCTTGCTTCTTCAGGGCATAAAAGGAAACTGGACATGTAAACGTCAGTTGGGAACTGGAGCATGGACACAGGATGAACTGACCAGAAGTCTTCTGGAGTGATGAGGCCATGAGAAGCTTAAGGGTTTTAGATCTGTACCAAGCCAAATGGCATTACAACCGTACTTGTGATTCATCTCAATTACTATTTATATAGAGAGAGGGTCTTGCTCCATCACCCAGGCTGTAGTGCAGTGGCACAGTTATAGCTCACTGCAGCCTTGACTTCCTAGGCTCAAGCCACCTTCCCAACTCAGCCTCCTGAGTAGCTGTAACTACAGAGGCATGCCATGATACCTGGCTAATTTTTGTATATTTTTGTAGAGACGTGGTCTCACTGTGTTACCCAGGCTGGTCTTGAACTACTCAGCTCAAGTGATCCTCCTGCCTTAGCTTCCCAAAGTACTGTGATTACTGGTGTAAGGCACCACGTCTGGCTTCATCTCAGTTATTTAGACTTCAGATGCCCTTACCTCACGACCTCAGCGGCACTTAGGGAAAGGTGAGGAAGGATAGACAATAAAGAGAGGCCAGCGTACACTGATCTCCTTTCCCTTTTTAAACTCTGAAGTTTAAAAAGAAGGCCAAGAGCCTCCCGGGGACGGGAGGAGCTGGTTCCTTTGTGCTGTCTTTGACAGCTGCTTGGGAGGGATCATGCCATGCTGCTTCTCACTGTCACTTTCTCTTTGTACCTGAGGGTCTCTCACCTGGTTTTCTCCCACTTTCCTTCAGTCCCAAGGCTAACTCTCGCCCATATTTCTTTATTTTACTTTTGAGAGAGGGTCTCATTCTGTCGCCCGGGCTGGAGTGCAATGGTGCGATCTTAGCTCATTGCAGTCTCGATCTCCTGGATTCAATCAATCCTCCTGCCTCAGCCTCCCCAAAACCTGGACTACAGGTGTGCAACACCATGCCCAACCAATTTTTCTATCTTTTGTAGAGATGAGGTTTTACCAGGTTGCCCAGGCTGGTCTCAACCTCCTGGGTTCAAGTGATCCACCTACCTCACTCTCCCAAAGTACTGGGATTACAGGTGTGAATCACTGAGCCTAGCCTCATCCCTTTTATTAGTTATATATTTATTTATTTTTAATTGACAAAAATTGTATGCATATATATTTATTATGTACATGTTGTTTTGAAATATATAGACATTGTGGAATGACTAAATCGAGCTGATTAATAATACACATTACTTCACATAGTATGGTGAGAACATGTAAAATATATTCTCTTAACAAATTTCAAGTATATATGCTGGGCACAATGGCTCACGCCTGTAATTCCACTACTTTGGGAGGCTGTGGCAGACAGATCACTTGAGGTCGGGAATTCAAGACCAGCCTGGCCAACATGGTAAAACCCCGTCTCTACTAAAAATACAAAAATCACCCAGGTACGATGGTGCATGCCTGTAATCCCAGCTACACAGGAGGCTGAGACAGGAGAATTGCATGAACCTGGGAGGTGGAGGTTGCAGTGATCTGAGATCACACCACTGCACTCCATCTTGGGCGACAGAGCAAGACTCCATCTCAGAAACAAAAAAAAACAAAAAACAAACAAAACTCCCCACAAATTTCAAGTATATAATATGTTATTATTAATATTAACTATAGTCACCATGTTGTATAATAGAGAACTTATTCCTTTGTCTAACTAAAATTTTGTATCCTTTGACCAACATCTCCCCAACCCTTCAGCTTCTCGCCCCTGGTAAATATCATTCTACTCCTTTATTCTATGAGTTCAACTTTTTTAGATTCCACATTTAAGGACATCATATGGTATTTGCCTTTCTGTGTCTAGCTTATTTCACTTAACATAAAGTCCTCCAATGTTGTCACAAATGACAAGATTTTCTTCTTTTTTAAGGCTGAATAGTATTCTATTGTGTATATAGACCTCATTTTCTTTATCCCTTCACCCATTGATGGACATCAGGTTGATCTTCCTTCCTAGTCCTGCCATCTTCTGTAATCAGCCCCTGAGACTATAATGCATCAAATTATCTTCCTGTTGACCAAGTTCTGAACAAGCCATTTTGGAAAACCAGAGTGTCAGATGTTCAAACAAATGAAATATATCCATGAAACTCACCCTGTCATGCCAACTGTCCCCAGAGCCAAAGACAGTGGTAATGTGGCTGGCCACTCTGTTGGCAGCTTTTCCAGATCTTTCCCATCAGAAATGGAGTGCATTGTCCAGCCTGGAGAAGCCAGTACAACAGTTCCTGTTGGTAAGTCTGCATTTTTACTTTCCACAATCCTGAAAGATAAAGCACATTAAGGCATGTGATATGTCTTCCTTTCAAAGGAATCGGGATGCTGTGGGGTTAGTGTTGACAAAAGGGCACTGACATTGATATTCCATGATTGATAGTCTACCTCCCCTTCCATCTTAATTCTTAGCCATCGGCATAGGAGTCATCAGAGAACTCAAAAGTGGACCAGTCACTTGAGGAGTGCCTGTTCTCACCCACTTCTCTTCCTTTTTTCTTCCTTTTTTTTTTTTTTTTTTTGAGACAGAGTCTTGCTTTGTCATCCAGGCTAGAGTGCAGTGGCGAAATCTCAGTTCACTGCAACCTCCACTTCCCGGTTTCAAGCAATTCTCCTGCCTCAGCCTCCCAGCTAGCTGGGATTACAGGCGCCCACCACCGCACTTGGCTAATTTTTGTATTTTCAGTAGAGACAGGGTTTCACCATCTTGGCCAGGCTGGTCTTGAACTCCTGACCTCATGATCCACCCGCCTCTGCCTCCCAAAGTGCTGGGATTACAGGCATGAGCCACTGCGCCCAGCTTCCTCTTCCTTTTAAGCAAGAGTTCTCTGTCTTCTGGCTCAAGGCGACCTGGACACTAACCTTCTCTTCTTTAGGAGCCACTCTCTTTCCCTTAGCCTTCTTCTCTCCTGAATCTTTGAGATTTTCCTCTCTGCTGTCCCTTTCACTCAGGATATAGGCATGCTCAACTCTGCCATTTTAAAATCCCATCCTTCCCCTATCTTCTTGTTCCTTCGTCTTCCTTTTTCAGCCAAACCTCTTCACTTCCCACACGTGCTAACCTGCTGCCAGCTGCCTCCCACACCTAGCACTCCACTAAGGTCACAACAACCTCCTAAGTGCAAAATCCAGTGAATATTCCTTAATCATTGTCCGATTTTACTTTTCCACTCTATGAACACAAGGGCACCCAAAGTCTTCCCCAACTGGTTACCAGGATACTGATCTCTCCTGGCTTTTTACCTCCTCCTCTAAGCTGCATCCTTTCTGTCTCATTTATTGATTCCTTTTCCTTCATCCAACTCTTTATATATTTTTTTGAGACAGAGTTTCACTCTTGTTGCCCAGGCTGGAGTGCCATGGCATGATTTCGGCTCACTGCAACCTCCGCTTCCCGGGTTCAAGCTATTCTCCTGCCTCAGCCTCCTGAGTAGCTGGGATTACAGGCATGCGCCACCACGCCTGGCTAATTTTTTGTATTTTTAGTAGAGATGAGGTTTCTCCACGTTGGTCAGGCTGGTCTCGAACTCCTGACCTCAGGATTTGCTGGCCTCAGCCTCCCAGAGTGCTGGGATTACAGGTGTGAGCCACTGCGCCCAGCCTCAACTGTTTATCATTCTTTACCATCTTTCCTCCCGAGATCATAAAGTTATATAACACATATTTATTATAGAAAATTTTAAACATATAAAATAAAAATATCAGTTCTAATCTCACAGCACAAAGTCAACTACTAATACTTGGCAATCAATCTTAATGATATATTTAAAAATGTGTATTATACATATTTACATAATTGAAGTAATTTTATATGTTTTGTGACCTATAATTTATCTGTCAACATTCCACTGGTCTGATTTTTACCTTTTTCCATGTTAGTAAGAATCCTTCAAAAACTGTAATGAATTTAATTATGCCCCTATTATTAGAATACTTTCAGTATTTTTCCTTTTTTAAATTTTTTTTCCTTTTTTCTCGGAGTCTGCTTGCTAAGAAATATATTTTAATTAATATTCATAAACATGGTGATTATTTCCTTTTTTTTTTTTAAGACATGGTCTCCCTTTGTCATCAGGCTGGAATGTAGTGGTGCGATCATGGCTCACTGCAGCCTCAACTTCCTGATCTCAAGTGATCCTCCCACCTCAGCCTCCTGAGTAGCTGGGACAGAGTAGCTGGGACCACAGTAACACACCACCATGTCCATCTAATTTTTGGGTTTTTTTTTTTTTTTTTTTGAGACAAGAGTTTTGATCTGTTGCCCAGTCTGGAGTGCAATGGCATGATCTTGGCTCACTGCAATCTCTGCCTCCCAGGTTCAAGCAATTCTCATGCCTCAGCCTCCTGAGTAGCTGGGATTATAGGTGTGTACCACCACACCAGCTAATTTTTGTATTTTTAGTAGAGATGGGGTTTCACCATGTTGCCCAGGCTAGTCTTGAACTCCAGATCTCAGGTGATCCACCCACCACAGCCTCCCAAAGTAGTGAGATTACAGATGTGAGCCACTGCACCCAGCATTTTTTATATTTTTTGTAGAGACAAGGTTTACCATGTTGCCCAGGGTGGTCTCAAACTCCTAGATTCACCCACCTCAGCCTCCTGAAGGGCCGGGATTACAAGAATGAACCACTGCGCCTGGCTGAACATTGTTTCCTTAGTCAGGATTTCTATAAATGGTATTACTAGTTCAAAGAGTATTAAAACATTTGTAACTCTTGCTGCATATTGCCAAATTCCCTTCCAGAAGGTTGTGGCAACTTCCATTACCACCGTGAATATATAAGTGTATCATCTCCATCACTGAGTATTATATTTTAAAAAATAGTTTGCCAATCCAGCAAACACAAATACATGTTCATTTCTTTAATTATTAGCAAGAAATGTATAAGACTTATTTGAAGAAAACTGTTAATGGGATATAAGACAAAATGGATAAATGGAGAAGCATACCTTGTGTTTGGAGAGAGAAATTGTAAAGATGTCAGTTACCTCTAAATAAATCTGTAAAGTCATTGAAATCCCTATAAAGATCCACACAAGATTTCAACAAATGGTATTACAATAACTGGCTAGTCATTGAGACATAAAATTTAAAAAAATTAAAAATGAGATGTTTGGGTTTTTTAGAGACAGGGTTTCGCCATGTTTCCCAAGTTGGTCTCAAACTCCTGAGCTCAAACAATCCATCCATGTTGGCCTCTCAAAGTGTTAGGATTACAGGTGTGAGCCACTGCACCTGGCCTCACTCTTTATCCCAATATAAAAACTAAATTACTCAAAAATTTTATTGTAAAAAATTAAACTATAAAATACAGAAAACATGAATAATTTTTTTTTTTTTTTTTTTTTTTTTGTGATGGATTCTCACTTTGTTGCCAGGCTGGAGTGCAATGGCATGATCTTGGCTCACTGCAACCTCCATCTCCCGGGTTCAAGCGATTCTCCAGCCTCAGCCTCCCAAGTAGCTGGGATTACAGGCATCCACCACTGCGCCCGGCTAATTTTTGTATTTTTCATAGAAACGGGGTTTCACCATTTGGCTGGGCTGATCTCGAACTTCTGACCTCAGGTGATCCACGCCTCAGCCTCCCAAAGTGCTGGGATTACAGGCGTGAGCCACTGCTTCCAGCATGAATAAATGGAGTGGGGAATGCCTTTCTAAGCATGAGAGGAAACTAAAAGACCATAATTACAAATCTTTATAATTTTATCACATAAAATGTTAAACTATACTTGGACACAGAAGAAAGATCAACAAAGGCCCAAACATTTGCAACACTAATATCCTGAACGTACAAGCAGCTTTTACAAATTAACATAACAAATAAGAAGACCTCAAGGAAAAGGGCAAATGATATAAGTAGATAATCCACAGAAGAAAATTGAGAATTAACTTACAAAAAGAAGGTCAACATCACTAATAATAAAAGAAATGCAAACTAAACTAAGCATAAAGTATCAACATATTCATCTCATGTTGTCAACACCGATGGTGAACAGTATAAGGGAAACAGGTTAATACTGTTGATAGGAGTAAACACTCATACAATTTTTTTGTTTGTTTGTTTTTTTGAAACAAAGTCTTGCTCTATTGCTCAGGCTGGAGTGCAGAGGCATGATAGCTCACTGCAACCCCACCTCCTGGATTCAAGCGATTCTCATGCCTCAGGCTCCTGAATAGCTGGGATTACAGGTGCCCACTACCACATCTGACTAATTGTTTTATTTTTAGTAGAGATGGGGTTTTGCCATGTTGGCCAGGCTGGTCTTAAACTCCCGACCTCAAGTGATCCTCCTGCCTCAGCCTCCCAAAGTGCTGGGATTACAGGTATGAGTCACTGTGTCCGGCCTTCATATGATTTTTTTGAAGAACAATTTGTCATCACCTTTTCAGATTAAAAATATACAACTCTGGCTGGGTGCAGTGGCTCATGCCTATAATCTCAGCACTTTGGGAGGCTCAGCACTTTGGGAGGTGGGTGGATCACGAGGTCAAGAGATCAAGACCATCCTGGTCAACATGGTGAAACCTCGTCTCTGCTAAAAATACAAAAATTAGCTGGGCATGGTGGCACACGCCTGTAGTCCCAGCTACTCGGGAGGCTGAGGCAGGAGAATTGCTTGAACCTGGGAGGCGGAGGTTGTGGTGAGCCAAGATCGCACCATTGCACTCCAGCCTGGGTAACAAGAGTGAAACTCCACCTCAAAAAAAAAAAAAAATATATATATATATATATATATATGTATACACACACACACACACACACACACACACACACATATATATACATCTCTTTGGGTCTAGAATTTATACTTCTGGGAATTTAATGTAAAGCAATACTCATCCAAGAGGGAAAAGAATACACAGATACACATATATAGATACATACATGCTCCTGGAAGAATTATTTGTCATGGAAAAAATTGAAAACAGTTGTTATCAGTAGGAGACTAGTTAAATGGTGGAACAGAATAAAATAATTTGCAACTATTAAAAGGTAGGTGGTATATTTATATACTGTCAGTGAAAGATATCCTTAACCTATTAAGTGATAGAAAGTAGTTTTCTAAAGGGCATTTAATTCCATTAAAAATTTATATATAAAAGTATGTGCACCGAACAATTTTGTTTTTGAGATGGAGTCTCGCTTTGTCATCCAGGCTAGAGTGCAGTTGCAATCTTGGCTCACTGCAAACTCCGCCTCCCAGGTTCAAGTGATTCTCCTGCCTCAGCCTCCCAAGTAGCTGGGATTACAGGCATGCACCACAGCTCTCAGCTAATTTTTGTATTTTTAGTAGAGACACGGTTTCACCATGTTGGTCAGGCTGGTCTCGAATTCCTGACCACAAGTGATCAGCCCATCTCCGCCTCCAAACATGCTGGGATCACAGGCATGAGCCACTGTGTCTGGCCCACAGTTTTTGAAAATTAGCATAGTTGTCTTTTTTTTTTTGAGACGGAGTCTTGCTCTGTCACTGAGGCTGGAATGTAGTGGCACAATCGCAGCTCACTGGAACCTCCGCCTCCCGGGTTTAAGCAATTCTCTACCCCAGCCTCCCGAGCAGCTGAGATTACAGGTATGTACCACCATGTCAGCTAATTTTTTTGTATTTTTAGTAGAGACACGGTTTCACCATGCTTGGCCAAGCTGGTCTTGAACTCCCGACCTTGTGATCCACCTGCCTCAGCCTCCCCATAGTTGTCTTTGTGGTTCAGATGATGGGGGAACTTTCAGTTTCCAAGATACAAATTTTTGTTTTATTTGAATTTTTAGAATAATTATGACCTGGATGAATATTGTTTATTTATTTATATTATTTTTAGTAATTAAAATTAAGGGTGGCAAAGTGGAGCTGAAAGTATGACAATTCCACATCCTTCCCTCCTTTCCAACTAGTCAGGAAGGGTACAGGATTTCCCAAGTTGCTTTGACGATCACACAGTGAGTGAACCACACAGGCTGAAGAAACTGTAGGAGCAATGGACAGAGATAGGGCCCAGCAGGAGGTAAAGAGGAGACATATTTTGCAAGCATTGGGACCAATTGAAATGATTACCTGGCCACTTGCTGTCCCATCATTGTATCACCTTCCTTCAATCTTTTGGCTGCTATTCTGGAAAAAATAAATTGCATTCTTAATACATAAAAGCATCTGGGGACTGTTTTGAGTTTCAAGCCAAATGAAAAACTGCTGGGTAAGTGTATGTGGCAATAAAACCTGGATAGATGAAGGCATATAGTTAGGTGAGATGCAGGAAGAAAGCTGTTAAGAGAAAGTTGTGCTCTGTGACCTCAGATAAACACTCCTATTGGATTTTTTTATGAGCGAACACAAAAGTCTTACTGCCATGTTCAAGTAAAGATGAATTTCTACCAATGACTTTAAAAAATGTAACCCAGGCACCACCGCATACTTGTTACCCAAAACACTAGCTACCAATGTTGATTGGCAAAAAGATGTCAATGTTACCAATGTTGCCAAATGTTGATTGGCAAAAAGATGCCAATCAACATTTCAAAACTGTGTTTTCCACTTGAGATTTGAATCTTCATCGATCAGCTATGAAAAAAATGTAAAAGAATGATGGCTATATTATTTATCTAGGCCAAAAATTACCGAGGACTTAGTGGTCAATAAAGGCTTTTGATTTTCTCCCCTCCTTGAGTTGTTTCCTGAGTATCTAAGTTTGAGTCAACTGCAGATTTACCTAAATTAAAATAATACAGGTAAATGGAAGGCCAGAAAAAGCTGATGTTAGTCTTAGCATCTTCCTCTATCCAAATTATTTGCCAGTAGTGAAACAGACAAATTAGGGTTTGGTTTTTTTCTTTATGAGATGGGATCTTGCTCTGTTACCTAGACTGGAGTGCAGTGGCATGATCTTGGGTCACTGCAACCTCTGCCTCCCAGGCTCAAGTGATCTTTCCACCTCAGCCTCCCGAGAAGCTGGGACCACAGGCATGTGCCACCACGTCTGGCTAATTTTTTGTATTTTTAGTAGAGACAGAGTTTTGTTATGTTGCCCAGGCTTTAGTTTTTCTTTTAAGGTTTTTCCTTCTGGAAGTAATTCTATTGAGCAATGAAAGGCAAATTGTGCAGAGCAGATAGGAAATGGCTGGGACAAAGGGACCCAGGTGATCTCTCACTAATCTTTTTAGACCTTTGCCTGCAAGAGATGCGCATGCACGAATCCTGTCACTGATACTGTGCTGGGAGAACCAGAGGGAAAGTGACAATGTTTTAAGGCAGTTGGATATTTTAAAAGATGAACTACCTCAGAATAGCATTTAACACAGCATTAGCATGTTGAGGAGGGAAATAAATAATACCTCATGTAAGGATCCACGGTGAGGAACAAAGCTTCAAGCAGGACCTCTGCAAAATAGAGCATTCCATAGGCAATTAGAAACTTGAGGCCTAAGAGGAACAATAGACACTGAACACTACTAGATGGGGCGGGGTGAGACAGGGACGAGGGTTGAGAAACTACCTATGGGGTACTGTGCTCTCACTATCTGGGTGACAGGATCATTCATACACCAAACCTCAGCCACATGTGATTTACTCATAGAGCAAACTTGCATAGGTACCCCTAAAATCAAAATAAAAGTGGAAGAAAAAAAAAAAACAGAACTCAAGGCCTGATGCCTTCATTGTTTTTGGCATTTTTTTTTTTTTTTTTGAGACAGTTTCGCTCTTATTGTCCAGGCTGGAGTGCAATGGCGCGATCTCGGATCACTGCAACCTCCACCTCCCAGGCTCAAGCGATTCTCCTGCCTCAGCCTCTGGAATAGGTGGGATTACTGGCATGTACCACCATCCCCAGCTAATTTTGTATTTTTAGTAGAGATGGGGTTTCTCCATGTTGGTCAGACTGGTCTCGAACTCCCAACTTCAGATGATCTGCCCACCTTGGCCTCCCAGAGTGCTGAGATTACAGGCATGAGCCACCACGCCTGGCTTTTTTTTTTTTTTTTTTTTTGAGATGGAGTCTTGCCCTGTTGCCCAGGCTGGAGTGCAGTGGCTTGATCTCTGCACACTGCAATCTCCATCTCCCGGGTTCAAGTGATTCTTGTGCCTCAGCCCCCTGAGTAGCTGAGATTACAGGTGTACCCACCACCATGCCCGGCTAATTTTTGTATTTTTAGTAGAGACAGGGTTTCACCATGTTAGCCAGGCTTGTCTTAAACTCCTGACCTCAAGAGATCCTCCCATCTTGGCCTCCCAAAGTGCTGGGATTACAGGCGTGAGCCACTGCACCAGGCCTGTTTTTGACATCCTAAAAAAACACAGATAATACTTCTGTTGCAAGGTTGCCTTCCCATCTGTGCTTCTACGGAAGAGACAAGAAGGGGTTCTCACTTTTGGCCCATCCTAGTTAATAGCAATAATAATAATAAGGCTATTTACTCAATACTCATTCCATGCTTTACATGAATTATTTCATTTGATATTCAACAAATATTGTTTTCATTTTATTTAAGTTTAGGTTAAGTAACTTGCCCAAGGCCACATGTAAACCATTATGTCACAGTGCTCACCATACAGTTTTATTGCCAGCCACAGTTAGTGTTAGAGAATGTACGTTTTGCTGGAGTGACTCTCATGTAGACATTCTTTGGAATTTTGAACTTGAATCATGGCCATCACAGCTTAGATGGAACTGATCACTTCGCCATGCTACTTCATTGCATCCCCTTTTCTCAAAAGCTTACTTACCTGAAAACACTCCTTATACACTCCCTTTAAAGTCTGAGCTCGCATATAGCTACTGGGCAGTGCTTGCCTCACTGTCATCATCAGGCTCACGAGGACAGAGAGGACATCCTCCCCACGGTCTGGTCAAATCCATGAAGAGTAATGCACTCAAGCATGAATTTCAGTTATCAATGAAAACAGAGGAATCCTGCCACCTGGAGTCTTCACACAGAGAACCCTGGAGAGGTCTTTGTGGCAGATTGCAAAATGGCTACAAATAACTCCCACCCTTGGGTGCTGGTCTCCTTGCCACTTCTTCCAACAAGATATCTATTTTCTGCCTCTTAAATCTGAGCCTGGCTTTGTGATTTGCTTCGACCATGTTAGCAAACATGGTACAAGTAAAGTCTTGAAAAGTGCTTACACAGCGGGGTGTGGTAGTTCACACCTTTAATTCCAGCACTTTGGGAGGCTGGGGTGGGTGGATCATCTGAGGTCAGGAGTTCAAAACCAGCCTGGCCAAGATGGGGAAACCCCGTCTCTACTAACAATACAAAAATTAGCCGGGCATACTGGTGCACGCCTGTAATCCCAGCTACTCAGGAGGCTGAGGCAGGAAAATGGCTTGAACCTGGGAGCCAAGATTTTGCCACCATACTCCAACCTGGACAGCAGAGTGAGACTCTGTTGAAAGAAAAAAAGAAAGAAGAAAGAAAGAAAGAAAGAAAGAAAGAAAGAAAGAAAGAGAAAGAAAGAAAAAGAAAGAAAGAAAGGAAAGAAAGAAAAGAATAGAAAAGAAAAAGAGAAAGAGAAAGAAGAAGGAAAGAAAGAAAGAAAAATGCTTGCACATCGGAGCTTGCCAACTTCTGCTCCTCTAGATCTATGGGACCACTATGACAACAGAGCTCAAACTAGCCTGCTAGAAAGGCCACATAGATGAGAACTGAGGCATGCACTCCAACAGACATGTAAACAAGGCCCATCCTAAATTAATTTTTTGCCAACCCAAAGAATTGTAAACTAAGAAATGATGGTTGTTTAAAGTCACTAAACTTTAGGGTAATTTATGCAGCAAAGGCTTACTGATACAGTTCCTTCCCACTCTGAAATCTTTTGAGTATGACTTACCTCCATTTTTTAAGGGTGGGAGCTCAGCTGTCTTCAACTCAAAGTCACTATTAGTAGGACTGCCAACAAAGTGCTTCTTCAGGGTCCACCTCTTAGCACGAACCATCCTGAAGCTCCTAGAACACAGTAAATATGTAGTCAATATGCATTTTAACAGTTCCCTAGCCATCGAACTGAGCCCAGATAGCACAAGTACAATATCCCCAAATCCCAACGTTATCATGTAACATCAACCACGTTCATTTAATATTTACTATGTTTCTGGTGTCATGCTAAGCACTTCATATAGATTACCTCATTTTATCCTTATAACTTCCCTATAAGATAGGCATTAGTATCATTGCCAGTGTATGGATGAAGAAACTGAAGTTTAAAGAAACCTTCAAGACAAGGAAAAAATATAAATCAACAAAGAAATTCTTCCCTCCCGGGCGCGGTGGCTCACGCCTGTAATCCCAGCACTTTGGGAGACCAAGGCGGGAGGATCACGAGGTCAAGAGATCGAGACCATCCTGGCTGAGATGGTGAAACCCCGTCTCTACTAAAAACACAAAAATTAGCCGGGCGTGCTGGCACGTGCCTGTGGTCCCAGCTACTCGGGAGGCTGAGGCGGAAGAATGGCTTGAACCCAGGAAGCGGAGGTTGCGGCGAGCCAAGATTGTGCCACTGCACTCCAGCCTGGCGACAGAGAAAGACTCTGTCTCAAAAAAAAAAAAAAGAAAGAAAGAAAGAAATTCTTCCCAACCACTGCTAAGCTAGAGTTTCTCTATGGCACCGAACAGCTACCGAGAGTGCGAATATTGTTTCTCATGTCACATGGAGTGAATCCTAAGAAAAAGCATCAACCACAAAGAACCAAATAGAAAGCAGTCCATTTATCCCTTTTCAGATGGCAAGAGCCGAGCATTTCAAGGCAGCCTCAGAACTCCTGGAAACCACCGGGGGCGCCGCTGCTCCGCCTCATTTTCGGGTGGGTTTTCTTTCTTTCCTTTCTTTCTTGCTTTCTTGCTTTCTTCTTCCTTCCTTCCTTCCTTTCTTTCTTTTTCTTTCTTTCTTTCTTTCTTTCCTTCTTTCTCTCTCTCTCTCTCTCTCTCTCTCTCTCTCTCTCTCTCTCTCTCTCTCTCTCTCTCTTTCTTTCTTTCCTTTTATTTTTCTCTTTCTTGTAGAGGCAAGCCTCACTGTGTAGCCTAGGCGATCCGCCCTCCCAAAGTGCTGGGATTACAGGTGTGAGCCACTTGCGCTCAGCCATTTTCTTTGGCCCAAGGAGGGATGTGAGTTTAAACTCCACACCGAACCGATTTTGAGCTTAAACTCTACCCCAAAGCAAGGGAAGATGATGAAGGCTGCCCGGAGCCGAGGGCTCGGAACGTTCTGCCTGGACTGAACTCTTCAGAATCACAGGAGACCCGCGCCTCCCGCGGGTGCATCAGCTACAGACAATCCGGCCACAAAACGATCTGCAGCTGCCGGCGACCTCCCCGCTCCCCCACGGGTGCTGCGGGGAGGGGACACTGGTGGCCTGGAGGGAGCACTTCCGCATTGTGCGGCAGCCAGCAGGGCGCTCCGATCCGCAGCTCGGGGCTGTTTCTTCTTTTTTAAAAAAAATTAAGACTATTTTTAATGGACAAATCATAATTGTATACATATATGGGGCACTCTGTGATGTCTTGACATATATACACAATGTAGAATTATTAAATCAAGCTAGTTAGCGTAACCCCCACCACCTTTTTTTTTTCTTAAGACAGTGTCGCTCTGTTGCCAGGCTAGAGAGCAGTGGTGCGATCTCGGCTCACTGCAAGCTCCACCTCCCGGGTTCAAGCGATTCTTCTGTCTCAGCCTCCCAAATAGCTGGGATTACAGGCTTGGGCCACTACCCCCAGCTAATGTTTGTGTTTTTAGCAGAGACGGGTTTTCCTCATGTTGGCCAGGCTGGTCTTGAACTCCTGAGCTCAAATGATCCGCCTGCCTCGGCCTCCCAAAGTGCTGGGATTACAGGCGTGAGCCGCCGAGCCCGGCCCTACCTATCGCTTTTATTGTGAGACATTTGAAGTTTACTCTTCGTTATTTTGAAATACTCATTACTGGCTCTAGTCACCCTGCTGTGCCACAGATCTCAGAACCTACTCCTCTCGTCTCTGAACTCTGTACCTTTAGGCCAACAAGTCCCCATTCCCTCTGCAACCCGCTCCCTGCCTCTGGCAACCATCATTCTAGTCTTTATGAGTTCAACTTTTTTAAAGTCCATACATCTTCGTCCCTTTTCCCAAAAAGGCAACCGCTGGGCACTCCAAACTCGCTGCAAGTCCAGAAGCCCTCCTGGAATGGGTCTGGTCTGGCCGCAGAGGGGCGAGGTCCCCGGGGAGGTCTCGATGGCCGGAGGATGGGGCCTGGCTCGGCGCCCTGCCCTTTCTTCCACCCTCCCTCAGTTGTGCAGTTCCGCAAGTTCCCTGGCCAGCCCCTCCCCGGGAGCAGGCAGCTACCGGGTGTCCCGGGTTGTAACCAGGCTTTCCTCTTCCCTCCTGCGCCAGTCTCCGAGCTCTCGAATGACCTGCAGTGGCCGGGAGGCGTCGGACCTCGGCTCCCAACCTCCTCCGAGTGCAAGACCCAGCGGTCACTCGGCAAAAGGGAAGGAGGGATAAATGCAAACCTCCTCCACTGGGACGGCTACAAACTCGGCAGGAAGAAAACGAAGGGGTTAGGGAGGGAGAAAAGGGACGAAAAAAAGGCAGGAGGTCTACTTACAGGAGTCCGAGGATTCCACTGTCTGGGAAAGGCGGCCGGGACTGCACGGCCAGGCTCCCGGGAACCGGGTTATGACAGATCCCAGCAGAGGGTGGGGCCACTCCAGGGTGGGGCTGCTCCTGGAGGGTGAGAGCCCGGCCCCGAGAAGGTCACAGGGGGAAAACCAGGGTCCGGGAAATCTGTGTGCTTTCGTGTATGTACGTTTCTGTGTGTGCCTATGTGCATGTGTGTGTCCAAGTGTGTGCATGTGCGCGTATGTGTTGGGGGGTTGGGGACTTCTGATAGTAAAACCCCTAACCGAGCTTTGTCCAGGTGACACTGGACCTGCGCCTGCTGTCCTCTAATTTGGAGCCCTGAGGAAATATGCCCCGCGGGGGAACAAGGCATCTGCTGCGCAGGCCAGAGGAAACCAAAGGCAGGGCCTGGGGCGGCCACATCCAGAATCAGCTCCCGGTGCTGGCTCCGATAACTGGGCTCCCTGTCAGCCCGGCTGCTTGCGCTCAGTGCAAGCTTTCGACCAGAGCTGAGGTGCAGAACCCCTGCCTGTCTGTCCCCAGTCCCCCTGTCGAACACCTACTCACCTTCCACTAGTCAATTCAAAGTCACCTCTGTGAGCCCTTCCCAGACTATCCCAGGTAGGAGTGAGCGGTCTTGCCACTGAGGTGCCCCACCCATCACACCTTAGCAAACATCAGCCCTTGACCCGCCTCTTCAAGGAGAGGTGGTCTAAGACGGGGGATGAACTTGAACCAAGTTGTTGGTATTAGACGGTTGCAGGTTCGAAGCCTGCACCTGCCACTTACTAGTGGTGTAGCTTTCAAAGACTTATTTACTTTCTCCTTGCCTCACTCAGTTCAGCCATCGGCAAGATGGGAATGAGAATAATGCCTAACACCCAGTCATTATGAAGATTCAAAGTACTGTATTTATTTAATTTTAATTATTTTGAGGTCTCGCTCTGTCACCCAGGCTGGAGTGCAGTGGTGGGAATCATAGCTTATTGCAGCCTCGAACTCCTGGGCTCAGGTGATCCTTCTTCAGCCTCCGTAGAAGCTGGGATTACAGGCCCACCACCACACCCGGCTCAATGTCTCTCCTTATAAGGGTACCAGTCACACTGGATGAGAGCCCCACTTGCAAGCCTCAGTTTATCTTCATCACGTCTTTGAAGGCCCTGTCTTCAAATACTGTCAAATGGATTAGGGCTCACTATTATGGCCTCATTTAACCTTAATCACCTCTTTAAAGGTCCTATCTCCAAACACAGTTACATTCTGAGTACTGGGAGTTGGGGACTTTAACACAAGAAATTGGGGAAGACACAGTTCAGCCCATAACAGAGCATATGGATCAAGTGTGGCGGATGCACACCATGGGATATATGCAGCAATCAGAAACACTGGGTTTGATGTACATAAAGCAACCTGGATGAACCCTAGAAACACAATGCTCCAGCACTTTGGGAGGCCAAGGAGGGAGTATCACGAGGTCAAGAGATCAAGACCAGCCTGGCCAACATGGTGAAACCCCGTCTCTACTAAAAATACAAAAATTAGCTGGGTGTGGTGGCACATGCCTATAGTCCCAGCTACTTGGGAGTCTGAGGCAGGAGAATCACTTAAACCTGGGAGGTGGAGTTTGCAGTGAGCCGAGAACGTGCCACTGTACTCCAGCCTGGCAACAGAGCAAGACTGCCAAAAACAAAAAACAAAAACAAACCAAAAAAAATGTCACAACGCTGAGAGTTGAATTCTTCCTAGTCATCAGAGTTTGTGGCACTTTATCCCCGTTGTTCTACCAAATTCTTTCTTTCTCACTCTCTCTCTCTCTCATTAATTTATTTAACAACAACAACAACAGCAACAATAAATCCATTCCCAAGCAGGGTGCTGTGGCTCATGCCTGTAATACTAGCACTCTGGAAGGCCGAGGCAGGAGGATCACTTAAGGCCAAGCATTCAAGATCTGCCTGGGCAACATAGCTTGAACCTGGGAGGTGGAGGTTGCAGTGAGCTGTGATCATGCCGCTGCACTCTAGCCTAGGTGTTTAAGTGAGATCCTGTCTCAAAAAAGAAAAAGCAAACAAACAGAAACGTCCATTCCCTGCTTTTTCTCCACCTACTATAGGTAACTATTGTGATGTGTTTGATGTGCATACAGTTTTTTTTTTACATGTTCTTTCATAATGTACACTGTGGGTATGTACTTTTAATTTATAGAAATGGTATTGTGTTACATATCTCACTGTTTCTCTTTTTTCTTTTAAGACATCTTGTTATAGAATCACTCTGTTTCTTTTGGATATTAGAAGGGTTAATAAAATTGCAGGCCTAAAAAGTCTTTCCAAAGTAAGAATAACAGAAAGAAGTGCCAGGAGCACAGAATGGCTCACAAACTCACTCACTTGTCATTAAATTGAAGGTATGGATAAGATCTGGCTGCACCAGGTCAAACAAGATCTCTTTCCCAATCATGATGACTCAGTCAGTCTTGAAGACTGCAGTTTGTCAAGTCATGGTGACTGTTAAATCACGGCCGTTACATAATCACAAACAGAGATTTAGAGTATGGAATTAAGGATCAAGGAAAAAGATTTTCCTTTGCTTCACTCTGAGACAAAACGTTATTCAATTCAGTTCTCTGATCTTAGGTTTCAATGAACTCTGATCTAACCATGGAGGGAAGAGTTCACTTAAAACAATCAAGTAATAACAAACAAGTAATTTTAAAATGCTTTTTATCAAATAATTCAGACAATACAGATGTGTACAATATAAAAAGCAAAAGTCATTGTTATCTGTGGGGTGGGAATTTCTTTTGGATGTTTTTCTGTACTTTAAAAACAGACAGACTTAGTCAGGCACGGTGGCTCATGCCTATAATCCCAGCACGTTGGGAGGCCGAGGTGGGTGGATCACCTGAGGTGAGGAGTTTGAGACCAGCCTGGCCAACGTGCTGAAACTCCATCTCTACAAAAAATACAGAAATTAGCCGGGCATGATGGTGCACACCTGTAATTTCAGCTACTCGGGAGGCTGAGGCTGGAGAATTGCTTGAACCCGCGAGGCGGAGGTTGTAGTAAGCTGAGATCATACCACTGCACTTCAGCTTGAGCTGCAGAGAGAGACTCTGTTTCAAAAACAAATAAACAAACAGACAGACTTATCCCCCATTTTCCTCTCTACAACATCCATTTCATTGGTCTAGTGAGATAATGCTTGAGAAATAATTATAACAACAAACAGTAATATTTTTCTCTTAATTGCAAGAATTCTTGAATACATGTGGGACACTGCGTTTGGCGAGAGATTGATTATCCTCTCTGCACAGCACATAGGAGATGCAACCCTGCACTAGAGTAGCCCTTGGTATCCAGTATTTCTAGTCCTCATGATGACCCAGGAAGAGTTATGTTATAGGAACAACAGGTTCCTATGCCCACTGCATAGTAATAGACAATTACACTAAAACAGCAGGGATGCAGCAAAGAAAGAGTTTAATGATTGCAGGGCACTCAGCAAAGAAATGGAAGGAAATCCTCAAATCCATCTCCCAAGGAGTTCTGGCCTGTGGAGAGTGAAGGTGCTGGAAAATTGGGGTTGCTGGTTGGTCAGGGCAAAGGGGATAAAATCATCCCAAAGTCAAAACTGTATTTTTGGTGAGGTGGCCCCTCCAGGAGTCCTTCAGGTCAGCTGCATCAGTGGGGTCCTTCAGCTGATATGAGTAGTTTCATTCGTATGCAGAACTTGAAGGAATATGTCAAAGTGAAAACTTAACGTTTCATTCTGTTCCAGTTATTTATAGAGCAGTTAAGGGGAACTATAATCTTGTAACTGTGTCTAGTGATTCTAGGACAATAGGCACCAAACTGCAATGAAGCAGATTGGAGAGTGTGCTGACTTAGTGATGAATGCTGAACATGCTACCAGCTTAGTTTATTTTTATTTATCCCTTGCTCCCTTCTTCCCTGATTAATTTTATATATTTTTTGAGACAGAGTCTTGCTCTGTCTCCCAGGCTGGAGTGCAGTGGCACGATCTTGGCTCACTGCAACTTCCACCTCCTGGATTCAAGCAATTCTCCTGTCTTAGCCTCCCAAGTAGCTGGGATTACAGGCACATCCCACAATGTCCAGATAATTTTTTTTTTTTTTTTTTTGAGAATGAGTCTCGCTCTTGTTGCCCAGACTGGAGTGTAATGGAGCAATCTTGGCTCACTGCAACCTCCGCCTCCTGAGTCCAAGCAATTCTCCCACCTCAGTCTCCCAAGTAGCCGAATTACAGGCATGTGTCACCACATCTGGCCAATTTTTGTATTTTTAGTACAGATGGGGTTTCTCCATGTTGGTCAGGCTGGTCTTGAACTCTCGACCTCAGGTGATCTGCCTGCCTCAGCCTCCCAAAGTGCTGGGAGCCCGGCCTAATTTTATAAAGTTTATAAGGGCGGTTTCAGAAGCACATATAACCATCATCTTCCTTGGAGCCTCAGGAAACTGAACTTCTGAGAAGTAAAACAACGTAGACAAGATCACGTAGCTAGTCAGTAGCAGGGTTGAGATTTGAATCTTGAGTTAGTTCATGCCAAAACTCTACACTTTTCTCTGTTCCATTCAGCCTTCCAGTACAGGTGAGATAGATTCCTTTTGTAGGTAAGAACAAACTTAGGGAAGTTTACTAATGAGATTTCTGTAAACCCCTATCAGCGATGTCATTTTCTGACATGCAAACATGCTGCACGTCTTGGAATGTCATCTTCTCATCCTAGCTTCCGCTTCTAGCCTTTCCTTCCCCCCTCCTGTCTCCACTTGGCTAAACTCTGCTGTAATTCTGTGGCAGGGCTTCTTTCTGCCTCTTGATGGATGGCTGGGGCTGGGACTCTTGACGGATGGCTTGATGGATGGCTGAGATGAACCTGAATTATATGGCTGGGAGGGGGGTGGATAATTATAAAGATCATTATTTAAACAACGGGTACAACAAAAGTTGCAACAAAAGTACAAAAAAACTCTGAAACATCTTTTTGCATCAGTACGTAAGAAAGTGCAAAATACGATGGAAACACAAAAGAGTAGGGATGAATCAAAAGGAACCCAGAAACCACCTTAAAGGAGCTTCCGTTGGCTAAATCCAAGACAATCTGCACAGGAAAACCAGCAATAAAATTAGCATTTTATTACTGTAGCACCCTACAATTAACAATAGCAATTAACATGTTAATGGGGCCAGCAAGGTGGCTCATGCCTGTAATCCCAGCACTTTGGGAGGCTGAGGTGGGTGGATAACGAGGTCAGGAGATCAAGACCATCCTGGCCAACATGGTGAAACCCCATCTCTACTAAAATACAAAAAATTAGCTGGGCGTGGTGGTGTGTGCCTGTAGTCCCAGCTACTCGGGAGGCTGAGGCAGGGGGATCACTGGAACCCAGGAAGCAGAGGTTGCAGTGAGCTGAGATTGCACCACTGCACTCCAGCCTGGGGAGACAGAGCAAGACTCTATCTCAAAAAGTAAATAAATAAAAAATAAAACATGCTAATGATTAACCCTTAATAGTTTAAGGTAAAAATCAATCAATCAATAACAGGAAATATGTTAATGGATTAACAGATTTTATCACCCCTAAAGTAAGTTACCAAGAGTTCATAAACACAGAGATAAGAAAAGGAGGGTTGGGCTCGGTGGCTCACGCCTGTAATCCCAGCACTGTGGAAGGCCAAGGTAGGTGGATCACTTAAGGCCAGGAGTCCAAGAACAGCCTGGCCAACATGATGAAACCCCATCTCTTCTAAAAATACAAAAATTAGCCTGGCATGATGGCATACACCTATAGCCCTACTACTCTGAAAGCTGAGGCACGAGAATCACTTGAGCCTGAGAGGTGGAGAGCTGGAGGTTGCAATGAGCTGAGATTGCACCACTGCACTTCAGCCTGGGTGACATAGTGAGAGAGACCCTGTCCCCTCCGCCAATATATATATATATATATATGTATTTCTGACAGTAGAATGTACAATTAATAAATATAGAGGGAATGATGGCATTAGAATGTCACAGTTTTGAAACCATTTATTAATAATTGACTCAGCCAAGAATCACGAACGCTAAAAGAAGGTGAAAGTTTAATAAGGAACAGAGTATTTACATGTTCTAAATGCATCTCTTCACAAATTATTTACTAAAGGGGAAAAAGGTAACTTTACAGTGGAAAAATCTAACAGACAAGAGGTCAAAGTCAATATTTTATCAGTAATGAGACAAACAAATACTATCTTGTGCTTTCTCATGTTTGCCTTGAAAATAACACAATATCAATTCTGTGAGTTCCTGACTCAAATACATAATCTGGATTTTATCAGGAGGAAACAGCAGACAAACTCAAACTGGGGGAACTTCTACAAAATAGCTAGTTTGTAAGTTTCAAAAGTGTCAAGGTCATGGAGTCAAAGAAAGATTGAGGAACTGTTAAAGATATATGACAACAAGATGGACCTTAATTACATGGCTGGGAGCGGGGGGCGAATAATTATAAAGATCATGATTGAAACGACTGGTAAAATTTGAATGTGAACCAAAGATTAGATCAGGAGTTTGCAAACTGGCCAAATCCAGCCTGCTGCCTATTTTTATACAGCCTGCCAGGTAATAAAGGTCTTTACATTTTTAAAATATTAGGGTAAAAAACATAACATAAAATTTATCATGTTAACCATGTGTGCAGTTCAGTATTGTTAACAATATTCACACATTTGTGCAGCATATCTCTAGAATGTTTTAATCTTGCATGACTGAAATTCTATACCCATTGAACAACTGCTCACTTCCACCTCCCCCCAGCCCCTGGCAACCACAATTCTTTGTACCTGAGTTTGACTACTTTACAAGCCTCCTATAAGTGGAATTGTGCAGTATTTGTCCTTCTGTGACTATCTTATTTCACTTAGCATCATATCTTCAAGATTCACTCAAATGATAGCATTTGACAAGATTTCCATTCTAAAGACTGAATATTTCCTTGCATGCATGTACCATATTCTCTTTATCCGTTTATTTGTTTATGGACATTTAAGTTGCTTCTACCACTTGGCTATTGTATATAATGCTGCAATGAACTTGGGTATATAAATATCTCTTTGAGATTCTGCTTTCAATTCTTTTAGCTATATATCCAGAAGTGGGATTGCTGGCTTATATGGTAGTTCTATTTTTAATCTTTTAAGGAGCATCCATTCTCTTTTTGCATAGCAGCTGCACCATTTTACATTCCCACCAACAGTGCCCAGGGATTCCAATTTTTCCACATCCTTGCCAACATTAATTATTTTCCAAGAGTGGCCATCTTAATAGGTATGAGGGGATAGCTCATTGTAGTTTTGATTTTCATTTCTGTGATGATAGTGATGTGAAGCATCTTTTTATGCTTGTTTTCCATTTGCATATTTTCTCTGGAGAAATGTCTATTCAAGTCTTTTGTCAGTTTTTAAATTGGGTTATTTTTGTTGTTGTTGATTGTAGGAGTTCTTCATATAGCCTGGATATTAACCCATTATTAGATAAATGATTTGTATATATTTCCCCCCATTCCATACGTTGTCTTTTGATTCTGTTGTTTTAGTTGGTGTGATTTTTACATTTTTAATGGTTGAAAAAAAATCAAAAGAATAATATTTCTGGCTGGACATGGTGGCGCATGCCTGTAACTTCAACACTTTGGGAGTCCAAGGCAGGTAGATCCCTGAGGTCAGAAGTTCGAGACCAGCCTGGCCAATATGGCAAAACCCTATCTCTACTAAAAATGCAAAAATTAGCTGGGCGTGGCCATGTGCGCCTGTTATCCCAGCTACTTGGGAGGCTGAGGCAGGAGAATCGCTTGAACCTGGGAGGCAGAGCTTGCAGTGAGCCAAGATTGCACCACTGTACTCCTGGGCGACAGAATGAGACTCTGTCTCAAAAACAAAACAAATAAGCCCCCCAAAAAAAAACAAAGAAAAAGGGGGTCGAGTGCAGTGGCTCATCCCTATAATCCCAGCACTTTGGGAGGCTGAGGCAGGTGGATCACTTGAATCCAGGAGTTTGAGACCAGCCTGGGCAGCATGATGGAATCGCATTTCTACAAAAAAATACAAAAAATAGCCAGCCACAGTGGTGTATACCTGTAGTTCCAGCTATTTAGAAGGCTGAGGCAGGAGGGTTGCTTAGGTCTGGGAGGTTGAGGCTGCAGTTAGCCATGATCTTGCCATGCACTCCAGTCTGAGTGACAGTGTGAGACCCTGTCTCAAACAAACAAACAAACAAAAAACCTGTCATATTATACAGTTATACACCATCCAGTCTCTCCCCAGTGCCACTATGGTCCCCAGCTTACCTCCTGGTTTGGAGGGTATTTTAATGGCTATCACTCCAACTAATCAGTGACCACAAGAGTTTGAAGAGAACTTGCATGCCCTCCAATATCTCCACTGGTTCCTGTCCTTACCCGCGGCATTCACCCCAACTAATCAGTGACCACAAGAGTTTGAAGAGAACTTGCATGTCTGTACCTCCTCCAGTATCTCAATTGGTTCCTGTCCTTACCCCCGGCATTCACCCCAACTAATCAGTGACCACAAGAGTTTGAAGAGAACTTGCATGTCTGTACCTCCTCCAGTATCTCCATTGGTTCCTGTCCTTACACCCGGCATGCTGTGCACAACCCCCAGCATCTTCTTCCAGAACACCCCATTTCATAGCAACTACAGTCTACTCCATTACTTCCTCAGTCCATGCAGTACCACTGACATCCTGATAGGTGAGTTGCTCCTAAGAGAAATATAAGCTACCAAGGACATCCAGGAAAACCCCTGGAGGGGCAAACCTATTAGAAGTATGTGAGGCCACGCATGGCGGCTCATGCCTGTAATCCCAGCACTTTGGGAGGCTGAGGTGGGTGAATCACATAGTCAGGTGTTCAAGACCAGCCTGGCCAACATAGTGAAACCCTGTCTCTACTAAAAATACAAAAATTAGCCCGGGGATGGTGGCATGTGCCTGTAGTCTCAGCTACTCGGGAGGCTGAGGCAGGAGAATCACTTGTACCTGGGAGGTGGAGGTTGTGGCTAGCCGAGATGGCACCACTGCACTCCAGCCTGGGCAACAGAGTGAGACTCTGTCTTTTTAAAATTATTATTAAAAAAGGAAATATGTAAACTGGCACCTGTTCCAGAGAAAAAAATCCAAGTGGTAGGCACCACCTGGTCCTACCACCATGATCTACATATGTTCAAGACTAAAGCTGGAAGACAGTTTCTTCAGTTACTTCAAAGTGATGGAAGTTGTTAGTCCAAGAGTCTTTGGATCCCAGTGTATCTACCCTATGTTCAATGAGGCCCCATTCCATACACAGGGCCTCAGAATAGACAACTGGAGAATATTACTTAGGAGAAGCTGAACTCATGGCAATTCAGTGGCAGCCCCAGGACACAGAGGAATGGTTGTGGAATGAATGACTCTTAAGTGATTACAGCCTTGCTCCTCAAAGGTGGTCCCTGGACTAGCAGCATCGGCATCAGCTGAGAGCTTGTTGGAAGTGTAGAACCTCACATCCCACTTCTGACACATTGATTTAGAATCTATATTTTAAATAAGACCCAGGGGTGATTTAGCACATTACTGTTGGGGAAGCACTATATTAATGCTTTCTATGTAGGTGTCTTAGTTTGTGTAAGCTAAGTAAGCTGGTAACCAAATACTACCAACTGGGTGGCTTATAAACAACACACATTTAGTTTTCATAGTTGTGGAGGCTGGGAAGTCCAAGATCAAGGTGCTGGGAAATGGTGTTTGGTGATGGCCCACTTTCTCATAGGTGTCTTCTATGACCTTGCATGGTAGAAGTGGTGAGGGGGTCTTTTCAGGGCCTCTCTCTTTTTTTTTTTTGAGACAGAGTCTTACTCTGTCACCTAGGCTGGAGTGCAGTGGTGCCATCTCGACTCACTGCAACCTTTGCCTCCCAGGTTCAAGTGATTTTTTGGCTTCAGCCTCCTGAGTAGCTGAGATTACAGGGACCCACCACGATGCTTGACTAATTTTTGTATTTTTAGTAGAGACGGGGTTCCACCATGCTGGTCAGGCTGGTCTTGAACTCCTGACCTCAAGGTGATCCACCCACCCTGGCCTCCCAAAGTGCTGGGATTACAGGTGTGAGCCAGTTCACCCAGCCTAGGGCCTCTTTTATAAAGGCACTAATTCCACTCATTCAGGCTTCACCCTCATGACTTAATCACTTCCCAAAGGCCCCTGCCTCCTAACACCATTATTTTGGGGCTAGAATTTCAACATATGAATTTTGAGGGAACACAAACATTTAGACCACAGCAGCAGGAAACCCAGGGATCTGGGTTGTTAGTGGTGATCTAGGTGTGAGGGTGAATGTGTGTGTATCTATGTGTAATTGAAATGACCTTGTATTCCCTAATGCCCCACTCTGCACACATCACTGAGGTCCTGGGACTACACTCCATCATCCTGGAAGTTTCTCCCAGCCTCAACTCCTGCCTGGCATTCTGAGACCACACAATGTGTGCAGAGGGCTGTGCTTGCTATCTCATAATCTCATTCCAGGTTATCATCGCCCCAGTGCTGACCTGTCTGCACCACACACTCCCAGCTTGCCATCTCCTTACCTCCACACAGACCTCAGAACATCTCCTTCCACATGTACCCCACCAGCCCCATGTTGGCTCCCCCAGATTCTCTTTGTATGAAGCTGGGGTTTGACAACAAACACCCATTTACCTGCCAGAGTACTACCTGCCCAGCTAGAAGGTTTTGGCTAGGAAAAGGTGAGTCAGGAAGTGAGTGGTCTATAGTTTTTGATCTTTCTGGATGGCTGGAAAGAAGAAACTTCTCTAAAGCTGAGGCTGAGAGCTCTGCCTGAGCAATTCTGGGCATGCTTGTTCTGGCTGGTGCTGAAATGCAATGCTGGGGTTTGCTAATTCGTTCACCACACTTGTCAGGCCTTGTGAAAAGCTTCCTGACAGGAAAGGAACCAGGAATGATGAGTTGGCTGAGTTGACACAGCATAAAGCTCAACTTAAACAGTTTCTGAGTCTTTTATTTCTGTGTTTTTTCCCTTGGTTCTGGTTTTCTGGCTTTTTATCACTATTATCAGAGTGGGCATACATTTCAGTTCAATTTAGTTCAGATGGGATTCCAGCCAGGCATGGTGACTCATACCTGTAATCCAAGTACTTCGGGAGGTTAAGGTGGTGGACGGCTTAAGGCCAGGAGTTTGAAACCAGCATGAGCAATGCAGTGAAACTCCATCTCCATGAAAATTTTTTTAAAAAAGTTAGCCAGGTATGGTGGTGCATGCCTGTGGTTGCAGCTAATTGGGGGTCTGAGGTGGGAGGATCACTTGGGCCTGGGAAAGTTGACACTGCAGTGAGCTGTAATCATATCACTGCACTCCAGCCTGGGTGACAGAGAGACCCTGTCTCAAAAACAAAAACAAAGATCCCAAGGTGCTTTGTTATAATTACTCCCTGGCAAATGCTTTTGCCTTCCTTGCTTTTTTCTTTCTCCATTGGTCACGCCTGGCATAACTCTAACCCCAAATAAAAGCAACCACTGACTTCTCCACGCCTTTCCATGAGCCCCTGAACATTGTTGGAGAAAAGCATTTAACTAGACTGACTGGTTTTCCCCTAATGATCACAAGCAACACAGAGGCACACACGACACTGCTCAGCAAGCCCAGAGATTCTCCAGTAAATTTGCTTACTCACAAAACTTGATGACAATTTTATCCCTTCACACAGTTCTTAAGCCTCACCCCTCAACTATTCTTACTTGATGCTTCACTGAGAGATAAAAAGACATTAGAGCAGAGACTTTGTCTTTTTATAGCCAAGACTACTACAGACTTCTCTGTATATTCACCTATCTTCTCTCCCTCTCTTTTTCTGTCTTGCTTTCTCCCTCCCTCCCTTCCTTCCTCTTCCTTTTTTTTCTTTCGTTCTCTTTTTCTTTCTTTCCTTCCTTCTTTCTTTCCTTCCTTTTCTCTCTCTCTCTCTTTCTTTCTTTCCTTCCTTCCTTCCTTTTGACAGGGTCTCACTCTGTTGCCCAGGCCGGAGTGCAGTGGCACAATCTCGGTTTATTGCAACCTCTGCCTCCCAGGTTTAAGCAATTCTCCTGCCTCAGCCTCCAGATTAGCTGGGACTGCAGGCGCATACCACCACATCTGGCCCATCTTCACTTTTCTTTCTGTGACAAAGGAGGAAGCTTCTCTCCTCCTACCGAAGGTTAATGTAGTTGGGTTGCATTTTTCCTAGCCTTCCTAGGCTACTTGGATTATTTCTTTTCTCCTGCATAATCAACCTCTTCTGAATCAACTAGAATACTTTCCACTGCAAGTAAAAAGACAAAGGCCATCAGCAGATCAAACACTCCCAAATTTATATTTCCTGCCCAGGATGTCTTCCAAGCCCCAACTATTCATGGGCTCAAGAGCCTGTTGTCCAGCCCGGGCAACATGATAAAACCTCATCTCTACAAAAAATACAAAAATTAGCCGGGTGTGGTGGGGTGTGCCTGTAGTCCCAGCTACTCAGGAGGCTGAGGTCAGAGGATCGCTTGAGCCCGGGAGGCTGAGGTGGGGGTCGAGGCTGCACTGAGCTGAGATCATGCCACTGCACTCCAGTCTGGGTGATGGAGCAGAGGGAGACTCTGTCTCAAGAATTAAAAAAAAAAAAAAAAAAAAAGGAAAACGAGTTCCCTGGGTATCTTAAACTTAACATGTTCTAAACTGAACTGATTTTCATCTAGAACAGGTGCTTCTAGCTGCATTCTGTCTTGGTTCTTTGCTAGCAAGTATCCCAACGTTGTTTAGAATAGCAACATGTCTAGCTAAAAAGTTGTTAGCCAAGCACCTGTACTGTTAGAAGTGATCACATGACAATCCTGCCCAGAGGCATGGGCAGAAGTTACTGGATAGGGCCTCCAGGAAAACTTTTTAAAAGTGGGCAGAATCAACCCTCTATTTTTCTGCATGGAACATGCATGGAGATAGAGCAGCCACCTCGTGATCATGAGGTCCACAAGCTGAAGGTGAAAAAGTGGAAGGTTAGAAGGCCGCTGAGAAACAACATCATTGCATCCCATTAGTTCTGGGATGTTACAGAAAAAAATGACGCCCTTACTTGTTTAAGCTACTATGTATAGCAGACGTTTTGCTACAGGCAACCAAACCAAGCCTTAGCTATATACCACTCAAACCTACTTCTCGCTAGCCTTCCGCATTAGTAATTGGGACCTCCAGCCCCAAGTCCAGAGACTTGCAAATTATCTGAGATTCTTCTCTCTCAACACTCACCTACAATCCAGTCGATAAGCAAGTACTACAGCATCTCCTCCAAAATATTCCTACTCATGCACTTGTCTTTATCAGCCTTGCCACTACCTGGTTCAAACCAGCATCATCTCCTAAAATAACCTGATACTGGTCCCTTTGCCTACCCCCTTGCCTCCTTTCAGTCTTTTCACCATCTAGCAGCTAGAAGGAACTTTTAAAATACAAACTGGGCCTCAGTACTAGCAGATACTAAAAGTCCCTGGAAGGAAATGAACTGCTTTTCCTAAGAGAGAGAAATTAAAAAAAAAAACAAAAAAACCAATTTGGAACTTCCCATTTTAGAAGAAAAAATTAAGAGTAGAGAGAATGGTTCTGGGTTACCTAATGGATTCCTTAATCACTAGCAAATAAATTTTAAAAAACTCCCAATATTGGAATGAATCAATTTTCTTGTGGAAATTGGTGAAGGAGATAAATATCCTAATGATCTTGAAACAAAATAGAGCTCACATTTGAAAATAGCTAGCAGGACTCAGGAGAAGGCAAGCCCAGGGAGATCACAGACATTGTGGGAGGACTTTGGACTACCATGGAACACAGAACATGGATTTGTTCCAATTTAATCAGAGGAGTCACCCACAGATGGCTTTGGGTTATGTTTGCTTTTTACTTGCCAGGTTGGGGGCCTAGTTTAGATATCAGCTATTAGTCATGCTGAACTGTGAAACAGGCACCATTTCTTAATTGAGGTCTTATTATCTTAGTTTGTGAATTATGTTGGAAGGGTAAGGGTGAGTAGGACGTGCTGGTATGGATTACTTACCTGGATTTATATCCAGATGGATGAGTGTTGCTTAAGAGGGACTTTTTAGCAACTCTCAGTGGTGTCCTAATTTTTTCATTCAAAATAATCTAAAAACAAGCCTGGGCAATATAACGAGACCCCATCTATACCAAACTTAAAAAAAAAATAAGTGGGGTATGGCTCCATGCCTATAGACACAGGTACTCAGGAGGCTGAAGCAGGAGGACTGCTTGAACCCAGGAGTTGGAGGCTGCAAGGAGCTATGATTGAACCACTATATTCCAGCCCAGGTGACAGAGCAAGACTCTGTCTCCATAATAATAATAATATATATAACATTTTTGAGATAGGGTTTCACTCTGTTGCCTGGGCTGGTGTGCAGTGGCACAATCTCAGCTCACTGCAACCTCTGCTTCACGCATTCAAGCAATTCTCCAGCCTCAGCCTCCACAGCAGCTGGTACCACAGGTGTGCACCACTACACCCAGCTAATTTTTGTATTTTTAGTACAGATGAGGTCTTGCCATGTTTCCCAGGCCGGTCTTGAACACCAGAACTCAAAGCCATCCACCTTCCTCTGCCTCCCAAAGGGCTGAGATTACAGGTAAGAATCACTGCATCCAGCCTAACAATAATAATTTTTAAATGTTTATATGAAAGGCAGAGAAATTTCATAGGAAAAGAATACTTTGTATGGAAGAGAGTTAAGACTCACAAAGACAGTGAGTAGTTCAAGGTCAAGGGAAAGAGTGAGTGCTCAGCTCTGTGTTGGTTACTTGTATCTTACTTCAGCCCAGACTCTTGGGCTCATGCCCAAGTTCCAGCTCAGGGGGACACCAACAAAGAAAAAAGTAAGAACTTAAACAAGTGGCCTCATTAAACTCTCTGTGACATACTGAGTAGCTTTGTTACCCAGATGGAAGATGGCACCAGTGACTTTGACCCTATTGGAAATATTGGGATTCATCAATCTAATTACTCATCTGGAGGGTGTCCAAGGATATCCCCATGTTTGGTGAGTCACTGGAAGGGCTCGTAGGACCCAGAATATAAGTTGTATTCATGGCTAAGATTTATTATGGCAATGTGATGAGGAGGGAGAAACACTCAGGTAGAACCTGGGGAAATCCATGGGCAGGCTTCCTACTGCCCTCCCCTCCACGAGGAATCACACAGTGCACTCTCCCTTCAGCAATGAAAATGTGTTTCCCCAGCAATAAGTATCGAAGGTTTCTGCCCATTAGAGGGAAACTCATTAGAGTCTCAACACCCAGAGTTTTACTAGGATCTGGCCACATAAACACTCTCTGCCTAGCATGTGCCAAAATTCCAGATCCCCTGAAGGAAAGCAGGTGTGCAGCATAAACGACACTGTTTGTACAGTCTAGGCAGAATGAGCCACCCTTGTCAGTTACGGAATGGTAGGGACACTCCTTGAATCCAAGTTCCCAGACATCAGCCCAAGGCCAACGTTGCAATCAGGCTTGCTATGTTAACTCTTCTGTATACCAGCAAAACCCTAGCAATAGTGAAGTCATTAAGAGAAATTTCATACTGGAGATTTTCCCCCAGAATTGCTAATGTTGTATGGTGTATGTGCAGAAGTTAGGATTAAATATGTTAAAGCTTGGCAGCTCTTCTAACTGGTCTATATTGAAATATATTCAAGGCAGTGCAAAAGAAAACAAAGATAGCCAATTGAAAATGAGGAGGCAATTGGTTCTTTGACCATCTGTCCCTGCAAGCACAGCTGCAGATTAACACTTACTAATGGGTCACTCTCATCTAAGGGTGACAGCTGAGACCCAGGCAGATTACATGCAGGGTGGCTTTGATATACATAGAAGCACAGGGAGGTGGGCACTGAGGTTGGGCTGTGAACATGGCACAATCTAGCTAGGAATGTCCACTGTGACATCTAACCTGTTAGTAGAATGATGCCAAGGAATGGAAGTAATGCAAGCTGACAGAGGTTTGGGTCCAGGAATTTCCTCACAGTAGAAGAACATGGTAGAAATAGACATAGTCACACAACCAGAGCTGTGGGCCAAGAGAAGTTTTGAAGAAGGATATTTCTGGCAGAAAACTAACAGTAACTATTTTGAATTTACCAGGCACTTCCCCAAGGGAAAATGCTTTCAGAAAACATTGGAGCAAGAGAATACGTGGAAGATAGTTTATACTCCTGCATCCCCCAACCTAGAATTTTAAAAGGAAAAAAAAAAGAGAGTTCCTAGGAAAAGAAAGAAGCTGAGGACCTAGAACAAATTGAACAGAGCAATGCAGCCTGAGCTACAAAATAGCCAGATATGAAAACTAGGACTTTTGCAGAGCTATCTCAGGGGTAGAAGAACCTGAACTATGGGTTAAATGTGCCAGGTGATGTCCTGGAATAGAAAGTCGAGGAGAATGAGAGTCAGATTGTGCAGTGTTTGGGGAGAGACTGTAAGAATTGATAGCCAGAAGCTATAACACTTGTGTGCTTAAATAATGCCAATTTTGGAGTAAGATTTTGTCAGGGTAGATCTGCTGAGGAAGGATGAGTTGAGCTTCCCATCTTCCTCACCCAACAATAAATTGATCCAGTGGGACACTACCTTTTCTCCAAAAAACTTCAGATTTTTTATTTTTATTTTTTGTAGAGTTTCAGGGAGAAAGAGGTATTTGTAGGTTTGGATTGAATCCGATGGTTTTTCCACTTAGAAAGCAAAAGGAAAGAAAAAAATTGAAACAACACCTTTGTGCCAAGAGAAAAGCAAATGGGAAAGTTAGATACAGAATTGTTATCAATATGTCTTCTTTTTCAGGACAAAATACCTTGAAAATGTAATTTTGTACATTCAACAGAGCGTGGGAATTTTCTATTCACATGTTTTTGGAAGACTAATTTAACTTTTTTCTTTCTACTCTGTAGAAAATCAAGACTTTAGCATTGTGTTCAAAATGATAAGCTGTGAACACAATTTTGTTTTATTTGCACAGCCTTCAAATAGGAAAGCCTAGGTAATAGTTAGAGAACTTTTCCTGTCTGGCAAGAGACCTTATACGGTTTATATACTGGTGAAATAAACAATACAAGACCTGAGAGGCCAAGGTCAGAGATGATCGCCTTATACATACATACAAATGCATATATATATATATATATATATATATATCTGGTTTTATTTTATTTTTTTTTTGAGACAGAGTCACTCTGTCACCCAGGCTGGAGTGAAGTGGCGTGATCTCAACTCACTGCAAACTCCGCCTCCTGGGTTCAAACAATTCTCCTGCCTCATCCTCTCAAGTAGCTGAGACTACAGGTGCGCACCACCATGCCCAGCTGACTTTTTTGTATTTTTAGTAGAGACGGGGTTTTACTGTGTTAGCCAGGATGGTCTCGATCTCCTGACCTTATAATCCGCCCATCTCGGCCTCCCAAAGTGCTGGGATTACTGGCATGAGCCACTGCGTCTGGCCTATATATGGTTTTTTGTGTGTGACAGAATTTTGCTCTGTCACTCTGGCTGGAGTACAGTGGCATGATTTTGGCTCACTGCAACCTCAACCTCCTGGCCTCAAGTGATCCTCCTATCTCAGCCTCTGAGTAGCTGAGGTTACAAGTGCATGCCACCATATTCAGCTAATTTTTTTGTATTTTTTGTAGAGATGAGTTTTCTCCACGTTGTCCAGATTGCTCTTAAACTTCTGGGCTCAAGTGATTCACTCATCTCAGCCTCCCAGAATGCTGAGATTACAAGTACGAGCCACTACACCCAGCCAAGATGATCACATTATTAGTGACCAAATTCAATTTTCTATGATACAATTGATAATTTTGGGTAAAAAAATCATAGTTTAACAAGTATAATTTCCCGTATTAATGATACAGAATATAGTCTTGAGGTTACAACTTCTGTTGCTACAGTATCATAGAACATCACTAATTTTACTTAGCAAACATTCGCAAAGCACTTTAGCTGTTTTTAAGAGGCAGAGCATGTATAAATTTAAACTAGACAAGTTTTATCTCCCTTGGCTGAAAATTTCGTCTTGGTCACTGATGTTTCTGAGCAACATTCACCTTAATAAACCGCTACATTCATAAGCCACTGTGTAATCTGTGCTGTCACTCCAGTGCAACCAAGATAGGTGATGCTCACACCAGTACTCTCACCATTGAGTGCTGGCCATGTTTGTGGTACCATCAGTATTTGTAGTAGCAACAGTGATCCTAATAGGGGTATGCATGGCATCACTAAGTTTCTTGGTAAATGCAGCCACAGAAAACATACCAGAGTATAGAGGAGCAGATGCTGGGTACCTAAGACAAGCTAGTGATAGAACACAAAGCTTTCCTGGCAGTTGGAGACCTCGTGGAGCAGATGGGGACAGTTAGAAGAATGCTTTTTATTGTCATGATGTTGACCTCATGTGCAACTCTAGATTGGTATGGCCTGGTAACACGTATATAGTGCCAGAATAAACATCTTTGTGCAAACATCCTTTTCCACATTTTGAATTCTTTCCTTAAGACAGAAAAGTATTGAGTCAAAGGGTATAAATACTTTCTGGGAGTGGAAACAATGCCTGGGCTCTTCTAGTATAGGTATTACAATCACCAAATTGCTTTACAAAAAGTTGTCTCAATTATTGTTACTATTATTATTATTATTTTTGAGATGGAGCTTCACTCTTGTTGCCCAGGCTGGAGTGCAATGATGTGATCTTGACTCACTGCAACCTCTGCCTCCCGGATTGAAGCAATTCTCCTGCCTCAGCCTCCAGAGTAGCTGGGATTACAGGCATGTGCCACCACGCCTGGCTAATTTTGCATTTTTAGTAGAGACAGAGTTTCTCCATGTTGGCCAGGCTGATCTAGAACTCCCAAACTCAGGTGATCCGCCAGCCTTGGCCTCCCAAAATGCTGGGATTACAGGTGTGAGCCACTGCACCCAGCCCCGTCTCAATTATTAATTTATGCAGCCCTGAGAAAAGTGTGAGCTGCCCTCTTTTACTGATCTTGCTAAAATTGGCTATTGCAACTTTAGAATCATTGCTAATTTTGTCAGGCAAATGATAATTTGTGGTTAATATTGGCATTCCTATAATTACTCATCAAATTAAGTCTTTCTATTTATCCTGACTGGCTTGATTTCCTTTTTTGAGAATGTCCATTCAAGACCATTACTATTTAAAATGACTTTTTTTTTTTGAAACAGTCTTGCTTTGTTACCCAGGTTGGAGTGCAGTGATGTGATCTTGGCTTACTGCAACCTCTGCCTCCCGGGTTCAAGTGATTCTCCTGTCTAAGCCTACCGACTAGCTGGGATTACAGGTGCCCACGACCACGCCCAGCTAATTTTTGTATTTTTAGTAGAGACGGGCTTTCACCATGTTGGCTAGGCTGTTCTGGAATCCTGACCTCAAGTGATTAGCCCGCCTCAGCCTCCCAAAATGCTGGGATTACAGGTATGAGTCACTGTGACTGGCCTAAAATGATTTTAATTGTATCTTTTAACTTTTAAAATAGTGTATATAAATACTTATATAAAATATACGAATTCCTTCATGCCTGTAATACTAGCACTTTGGAAGGCCAAGGCGAGTGGATCACCTGAGGTCAGGAGTTCGACATCAGCTTGGCCAGCATGGGGAAACCCTGTCTCTAAAAATTCAAAACTAGCAGGGCATGTGGTGCACACCTGTATTTCCAGCTATTCAGGAGGCTGAGGAAGGGGAATCGCTTGAACCCAGGAGGTGGAGGTTGCAGTGAGCTGAGATCGCGCCACTGCACTCCAGACTGTGTGATGGGAGCCAGACTCCATCTCAAAATAAATAAATGAATGAATAAATAAAATAAAATACACTAATTCTATGCCAAATTTAGTATATCTACTCCCAAATTTGTCATTCGTCCTTGAATATGAAGTTTTAATGCTTAACTTTAAATTTCATGTAATCAACTTTGTGAAAAATGTTCATCATTTCTTAATTTTAAAAGCCTTCCCTGTATCAAAAATTTTATTGAGTATTCACATCTCACATCTTTTTTCTCCCAGTTTGTGCTTCATTGTTTCCGTGGGACACAGTGGTGCGAAGCTGGAACTCTGAGCCAGGCAGACCTGCGTGGGTTCATGCTAATTCGCAGATGCATATCTCCTTGAGCTTCCTGTATAAAAGCATATCATAGAGAATATTTTTGAAATGACTCTTTACCCAACTTCACAGATTATTTTGACAAAAAGTGAATAGGCAGACACTGGAGATCTTTGTTTGCAAATGTTTTTCTTCCCTGACAGAGCCAACTGCCAGGTTTTGTAAAACCTGTTTAGCTTGCTCAAAAATCCCCTTTGAAGATCACGTGAGCCTAGGGGTTTGAGACCAGCCTGGGCAACATATTGAGACTCTAGCTTTACAGAAACATACAAACATTAACCAGACATGATGGAGTGAGCCTGTAATCCCAGCTACTCAGGAGGCTGAGGTGGGAGGATTGCTTGAGCCTGGGAGGTTGAGGCTGCAGTAAGCCACGATCCTGCCTCTGCATGTCAGCCTGGGCAATAGAGAGGGAGACCCTGTCTCAAAAAAAAAAAAAAAATCCCCTTCACCTCCATCCTAATAGGAAGTATGCCAGGAGACTGGGCACTGGAGTTTTTTTTAGTCCATTTGTCTATGCAACCAGTCACACAGACTTACTTTCCCTTCTTGGGTTCTTGGATTTAAAAAGGTGCTTCATTCATGAATTCTGAGGAAAGCTAGGGAAAATTTAAACCATTATTAACTGTGGAATTTAGCTTTTAGACATCTCCAACAGGCTGTGCAGGAGTGGGTATGATCCTCTGTTGGACAATTTTGGAACCGGTATGGTCTTGGATGAGTGCATTGGAAATAGTTGGAGAGACACAGATCCAGGGTGAATACTCTCCAAAATCTCTGCTCAACATTTTTTCTGTGACTCTCTGATAGCCAGCAAGTAAGCGGCTGCTTTGTATCCTTGATGACCTAGCAGGTCCAGTATTAAACCCATTATGAGTGGATTGTGTGAGCTGTGTGAGTTTTCTGCTTTCCCCAAATAAGAATGCCAGAGGAATGGGAGGACTGTAAAAATGAGTTTCTCCCCTAAAATGACTCAGTGGGCTGAACAGTAAAAAGCAGTAGATGTGGAAAACAAAAAAGGGAGTGAATACAGGCAGAATCCACCCACCCTCCAACTCCCTGCCATTCTTCAAGTGGACAGATTTTAGGAGAGGTAAGAAAGAAACAGATTTTATTTATTTATTTATTTATTTATTTATTTTTATTTTTAAACTTTTTATAGAGGCAGGGTTTTGTCATGTTGCCCAGGCTGGTCTTGAACTCCTGGGCTCAAGAGATCCACCTGCCTTGGCCTCCCAAAGTGCTGGGATTACAAGCATGTGCCACCACACCTGGCCCAGATACTCTGAACAACAACAAAAATATAGACATACACCAAGAAAGCAGAAGAGAAACTATAATCATACAACCCTGACAAAATTAAAGATGGGGCTGGCAATGAAATTGGTGGCATTCCAATGGCATGAACCATGACTCACACTAGTCACCCTGCACTGAGGACAGATTTGTAAATGTCACCAAAAGGAAGTCCGAGGGCAATGCTTGTTTTGAATTAGCTTTTTAAACTGTAATATTATTTTTAAAATGTATATGCATTAAATACATGTGCATTGAAGTATTTCTTTCTCCACTTTGAAAGGAAGGTGTATTAGTCTCTTCTCACGCTGCTATAAAGACATACCTGAGACTGGGTAATTTATAAAGGAAAGAGGTTTAATTGACTGACAGTTCCACATGGCTGGGGAGGCCTCAGAACACTTACAATCATGGCTAAAGGGAAAGCGAACATGCCCTTCTTCACAGGGCAGCTGGAGAAAGAAGTGTAGAGCAAAGGCGGAAAAGCCCCTTGTAAAATCATCAGATCTTGTGAGAACTCACTCACTATCATGAGAGTAGCATGGGGCTAACTGCCCCCATGATTCAATTACCTCCCACCAGGTCCCTCCCACTGGGTCCCTTCCATGACATGTGGGGATTATGGGAACTACAATTCAAGATGAGATTTGGTTGGGGACATAGCCAAACCATATCAGAAGGATTTTAATTTTGAGACTTGCTGTGATGTTCGTGAATTCACTACAATTTGCAAATGTGCCTATTCATCAAGACTTCTATTTTGGAATACGTATGATTACTTGGTCCTTGACAAGTTATCATCAAATGAAACAATGAAAATTAAGTTTATAGAAGTCACAAGTCCATGTTGACACTAGAAAATATTAATTGTCATCCATGTAAGTTTCCAAAGCTGTTTGTCAGAACTTAGAAATGCTGTACAGATCAATCCCAATTACAAGAATCTTAAATATGGGGTTGGGCACAGTGGCTCACACCTGTGATCCCTGCACGTTGGGAGGCCAAGGTGGGCAGATCACTTGAGGTCGGGAGTTCAAGACCAGTCTGACTGACATGGAGAAACCCCCGTCTCTACTAAAAATACAAAATTAGCCAGGCGTGGTGGCACATGCCTGTTATCCCAGCTACTCGGGAGGCTGAGGCAGGAGAATCACTTGAACCCCGGAGGAGAAGATTGTGGTGAGCTGTGATTGTGCCCTTGCACTCCAGGCTGGGCAATAAAAGTGAAACTCTATCTCAAAAAATATATATACATGTGGTTGTGATCAAGTTGCTAATCATAACTTGTTGCTAACCCACAAGTCCAATGATTCATTAAAGTAACTTAGCTAAAAGTTATCTGTGAAGATACTACTGTTTGCTGTGCTTTTGGGGTGTGGTGGCTCACAACTGTAATCCCAGAACTTTGGGGATGCTGAGGAGGGATTGCTTGAGGCCAGAGTTTGAGACCAACTGGGCAATATAGCAAGATCCTGTCTCTACAAAAAGAATTTTTTTTTTTTTGAGAGAGGGTCTCACTCTGTTACCCAGAGTGGAGTGCAATGGTGCAATCATGGCTTACTGCAGTCTCCACCTCCCAGGTTCAAGTGGTCCTCCCACCTCAGCCTCCTGAGTGGCTAGGCATACAGGTGCACTCCATTATAACCAGCTAATTTTTGTATTTTTTGTAGAGACAGAATTTTGCCATGTTGCCTAGGCTGGTCTCAAACTTCTGGGCTCAAGCAATCCTCCCACCTTGGCTTCTCAAAGTGTTGGGATTACAAGCATGGGCCACTGCACCTGCTCCAAATTGTTTTTAAAAAAAGAAATTCAAGGTGCAGATAGATAATTAAAGAATGGAATGTAGAGGCTACATCTCAAAATCTATCTGCGATAATCCAGTCTTGACCTTTGGGCTAAAGAAATAGAATCAAAAGCTAGATTTCAGGTAATAGGGATATTTTTTGGATTAAGATGTTATTACTCAAATAATTTGTACTGGTCAAAACAACCTACCCAGATTGTTCTGATTGATTGAACATGTCCAGCTAAGCAACTGGACCAAAGATAGTAAAGAACCCTCAAACCTCAGTGCTGGCCTGGGTTGTAGTATGAAATGAACTAATGAATGATAAGCCCCCTGATTCTTCTTTTCAGACTTGGGAAAGAAAGCCAGAAAGAAGATAGTTTTGCTCTGTGGGAAGAGATTGTGGGGAAAACATTATAAATGACATAGCCCTGCAGGTGCAGTTAGAGGTCTATCCAGACTAAACCCTGATTTCCCTCAGATTGCAAAGGTGGAGATTCATGTAGTAATTAGTCCAGGAAGCACCAAAAACAGCAAGTTCATCATAAGCCACATTCACTTAGACATTCAACAAATGTTTATTAAGCACCTATCATACACTGGATGCTGAATACATAGTAGTGGACAAAATATATTCCATTTTATATTTGGTTATTGCCAAGAGAGAAATGCTATTAATTTTTCTGGGTTGTGTGTTAATCTTGCTAAACTCTAATTCTAACAGCTTGATATTGATTCTGCTGCTTTTTCTAGATGCTCATATTATGTGTAAATATCAGCAGTTTTATCTCGGCCTTTATAATCCTCATACTTTTTTCTTTTCCTCATAATGCAGACAAAAACCTCCAGTATCATATTAAACAATAACAAGGATATTCCAATGGCTTGTCTTTTTCCTGATCTTAAAGGCTAGTTTACTGCAAGTCTAATTTTGCTGTAGAATTTTTATATATCAACTTTTCAAAGTAAGAAAAATTTCTAGTATTCCTACTTTGTAATTTCAAAATCATAGTTGTTAAACTTTATAAAACATTTTTTTCTGTATCACTTATGGTAATATGTGGTTTTTAATTTTAATGTATTAATTGTTAATCCATTGATATATTTTCTGATTGTAAAACATCTTTACATTCCTGCAAAGATTCTTATTGGATCAAGATGTAGGACTTTTTAAAGACACTGTTGTTGGATTCAATCAGTTGTTATTATTTTCTTGTATTGCCCTTATCTGATTTTAGAATCAATATGACAATAACCAATAATAAAATGAATGGGTAGATTTTGAAAGTCTCCTATTTTCTATAGCAACTTGTTTTTTTTTTTTTCAGGAGAGACAATCCTGAATGACTTTTAAGGTTCTTTAATATTAATATGAGCACTAATTTTGATATTTTATATTTTTTAGGGATTTTTGCATTTCATCCAAATTTTCCAATTTCCTGTCCATATGATGACTATGTCAATATTTTATTCCAGATTCTGGTTCACAGTGTTTCCCATGGTGAGAGAGATGAAGTGAGACCTGGTTCAGTCAGCACTTTCAAGCCCACTGTTCACCTTCCTAAGTAGGATAATTCTATCGAGGATGTATCCTTTCATGATTAGTCTGACATCTGATCTTGGCCTGGACTAGGCCTTTTGTGATTCTTCCTGGCTCCCAATAGTCTGCCTCATCTTCCTTTAGTTTGGGCATGCTCCTTTATGGTGCTGGTCATGGTTAGCTACTAAAAGGGAGAAAAGAGAACTTCAAGGAATACAGAGCAAAAGATGTAGTAACTGCATGCTTAGTAGATACAGGATTTCCATTTGGAGTGAGGCAAATTTCTGGAACTAGACAGTGGTGATGGTTGTACAATATTGTGAATGTACTTAATGCTATTGATTTATATGCCTTAAAATAGTTAAAATGGTAAATGTGATATTATATTAATTCACAATAAATAATTTTTAAAAAATAAATAATGAGGCCAAGCCAATGGCTCATGTCTGTAATCCCAGCACTTTGGGAGGCTGAGACGGGTGGATCACCTGAGGTCAGGAGTTCGAGACCAGCCTGGCCAACAAAGTGAAACCCTGCCTCTACTAAAAACATAAAAAGTAGCCAGGCATGGTGGCAGGCGCCTATAATCACAGCTACTTGGCAGGCTGAGGCAGGAGAATTGCTTGAATTGGGAGGCAGAGGTTGCAGTGAGCTGAGATTGGGCCATTGCATTCCAGCCTGGGTGTCAACAGCAAAACTCCATCTCAGCTAATTACTCCTAAGATGGAGGGAAAAGTAAACAAACAAGGAACCTAGAAACTCAGAGAAGGCTCTTCCCTGATTTGAGATTTTTAAAAATTGTGATAAAATACACATAACATAGAACATACTATTTTAACCATTTTAAAGTATACATTTTAAAGGATATCTAATACCCAGTAAGCATGCATTTACTACTCCTTTTGCTCTGAGGGGAGAGTGTAGTTGCCCCAGGAGCATGCTGCCTGCTTTTGTGGGGAAGAAACTGGCCTCTGTTGAGAGCTAACAGCTGCCACCAATCTGGTGACAAAGACACTGGCTCAAGCTGCATTAGTGTCCTAGGGCTGTTGTAACAAACAAAGTACCACACGCCGGGCGGCCCAGCGCAGCTAGAAATTTATTCTCTCACAGTTCTGGGTGTGGGAAGTCTGAAATCAAAGTATTAGCAGGGTTGGATCCTTCTGGGGCCTCTGAGGGAGGAGGGGTTCCATGCTCTCCCCAGGCTCCTGGTGGTTGCCAGCAATCCTTGGCATTCCCTGGTTTGTGGTAACATAACTCCAGCCTCTGTCTTTGTCTTCTGTGGTCATCTTCTCTGTGTGCCTCTGTTGTCTCTTCTTATAATGACACGAGGCCGGGGGCATTGGCTTCTGGGATTACACGCCTACAATCCCAGTACTTTGGGAGGCCAAGGCAGGTGAATCACCCGAGGTCAGGAGTTCGAGACCAGCCTGGCCAACATGGTAAAACGCTGTCTCCACTAAAAATACAAAAATTAGCTGGCGTGGTGGAGGCACATGCCTGTAATCCCAGCTAGGCAGGAGGCTGAGGCAGGATTGCTTGAACCCAGGAGGCAGAGGGTGCAGTGAGCAGAGATCGTGCCACTGCACTCCAGCCTGGGTGACAGAGCAAGACTTGGTCTCAAAAAAAAAAAAAAAAAGACTTAGGTCATTGGATTAGGGTCCACTCTAATCCAGAGTGACTTCACTCATTACATTTGTAAAGACCCTATTTTCAAATAAGGTCATATTCCCAGGCACCAGGATTTAGGACTTGAACATACATTTCTGGGGAGACATAATTCAACCCATAACAACAGCCACCCCCAGTGTGGCAGCAAAGAGACTGGTGCTAGACAGGCAAACCCGCACATTGATCTGTTTGCTTTGAGAAGAAAATGTGCCTTTCTTTTTCCAGATTTGTAGTGTCCTTCAAGCACCCTCTACTGGCAGAGTTTAACATCCAGCTAGCTGGCAAAGGGGAAGTGGACTTTGCATCATTCCCTCGGGCAAGGAAGGTTTAAAGCTCAGAGGCAATAAATTAATAACCTGCACATCTGGGGACCAAAGTTCTCTCTGCTTTGAAGTGAGCCTTCAGCTAGCCTCATTCGATCTTCTTAATTTTATTTTATTGTGGTCAGAACACTTAACATGAGATGTACCCTCTGAACAGATTGTTTTTCTTTCCTACGGCTGTAATAGAACTCATTGTTGCTGTTTGAGACAGTCTTGCTCTGTCGCCCAGGCTGGAGTGCTGTGGTGCAAACTTGGCTCACTGTAACCTCCACCTCTCGGGTTCAAGCGATTCTCCCATCGCAGCCTCCCGAGTAGCTGGGATTACAGGCGCCCACCACCATACCTGGCCAATTTTTGTATTTTTTAGTGGAGATGGGGTTTCGTCATGTTGGCAAGGCTGGTCTTGAGCTCCTGTCCTCAAGTGATCTGCCTGCCTCCTAAAGTGCTGGGATTACAGGCGTGAGCCACCGCGCCTGGCCACCTTTTTTGGGGGGGTGGGGGGGAGTCTTGCTTTTCTCGCCCAGGCTGGAGTGCAGTGGAGCGATCTTGGTTCACTGCAACTTCTGCCTCCCGGGTTCAAGCGATTCTCCTGCCTCAGCCCCCTAAGTAGCTGGGACTACAGGCACCCACCACCATGCCTGGCTAATTTTTATATTTTTACTAGAGACAGGGTTTCGCCATATTGGCCAGGCTAGTCTTGAACTGCTGACCTCAGGTGATCCACCCGGCTTGGCCTACCAAAGTGCCAGGATTACAGGCTACTTGCACTCTTATAACTGTCTCCTAATGGTCTTCCTGATACATCCCAACTCATTTTCCCAGGCAGAGTAATGGTTGTGAAATGTGAAGCCGAAGGTGTCACTTTTTGCTCAAAGACCCCATATCGGCTTTCCATTGCTCTTAAGATAAGGAACAACTTCTTCGACATGGGATAAAATGACCCTTCGCAACTTGGCTTTCTCCAGTTTCATCTCCTGCACTCCTCACCTCTACTCCTAGTCACATAGGCTGTCTCTCATTTTTGAAAAGCTTTATTTATTTTATTTCATTTTTTCTTGCCCATGGCTCGTTTTTCTTCTTAGTACTTATTTCACACTCCCCTATCCTCAAACTCTTCTCTAACTCACATCCTTCAAGCCATTCTCTATTCGTCCTCCAAAGTCAGTTTAGCTGTCACTTCCTACTGGAACTGATGCTCGTAATTGACCCGGACCCTAATAATTTCAGATTAGCAGATTCCCATGTGTTTCCATTAATTTTATCTCTCTCATTGTATATATAAGCATATTTATAATGAGAGAGCTACAAATGTAAATAAGCATATAATGATATAAAAATTATGTTATCTCTTATGATATATATAATATGTATCTCTCTAATTACATATATAACAGTATATGTTGCTATAAAGTCCCATAGAATATTTGGAGGGCTGAGGTGAAAAACAGACACATGTATGTAATGAGAGAGACATATATATTATGTAAGAGAGATGCATATGTATTATACGTAATAGATATATATTATACATATGCAATGAGAGAGATACAAAATTATAATGTATATGCGTAAGTATATAGTGGTATATATCAGTATTCTATTTCACTTTACTAAAAGAGTTGATTATATCTGAAAGTCCACTTATTTGTTACTGTCATCCTCCATTAGAATATTTGCCCCCTGAAGTTGAGCAACTTGTTTACTTTGCTCAGCACTGTGTCCCCAGTGCCTAAGTAAGAGGGCTTGGCTTACAGTAGAGATTCAATAAATATTTACCAAGTGAATGATAAAAACAGATTTTTTGAGGCCAAGTTTTTCATGTTGCTATATAGTCCCATGCAATATTTGGGACACACTTATACTAAAAAATTATTATCTGAAATTCAAATTTACACCAGGCATGGTGGTTCACGCCTGTAATCCTAGCACTTTGGAAGAATTACTTGATCTCAGGATTTTGAGACCAGACTGGGCAACAAAACGAGACCCCCGTCTCTATTAAAAAAATAAAAATTAGCCGTGTGTGGTGGTGGGCGCCTGTAGTCCCAGCTACTTGGGATGTTGACATGGGAGAATCACTTGAGCCCGGAAAGTAGAGGCTGCAGTGAGCCATGATTGCGCCACTGCACTCCAGCCTAGGCAACAAAGCGAGACTGTCTCTCAAAAGAAAACCAAACCAAAAATAAAAAATTTAACTGAGCATCCTGTATTTTTTTTTCTGGCAACCCTATCCCCGGTAGACAGTTGGCAATATCTAGAGAGTTTTTGTTTTTTGTTCATATTAAAATTACTATTCAATCACATAATGGAGAGTCTGAGAAGAGATCCAAACATGAAATGTATAAGTTTGTTTGTTAAAAAAAACAAAAAACAAAAAAAAAACCATCAGAATCAGACACAGAGGACTCTGCAGGGAGGCCACAGGTGGGGCAAGCCCCTTCCGGCGTAAACAACAGGCAGCATCCTCCCTCAGGACTCGGGAGGCCACAGGGAGAGTGGAACTGCACTAAGCAGAGCGTGCTCAGCTTCCCAGGCTCTCAGTTGCCTGGGGGTGGGCTGAGGTGAGAAACAGACACAGCTTAGCAGGTTGTCTCGGGAACGCATAAGTCAAGGGTGGACGCACAGACCCGTGTTGAGAGATTTTTGATTGTCATGACTGGGGGTAGTGGCACTACTGGCATCTAGTGCGGAGAGGCCAGGGATGCTGCTAAATATCTTGCAACGTAAAGGGCAGCCCCTCCAAGGCAAGGAATTACCTAGTCTGAAATGTCAATAGTATGGAGACTGAGAAAAACTTAATCAGATGGCCATGAACTTTCAGGGTCCCTAGTATACAGGCAGCGCCTAGCATTGCTAAGTTCATCCTCCGTTTGGAAAGGCAGCATAGGGTTAGTGAGAGAAAGGCGTCCGCGGCTGGCGACTGGCTTTAAAAGCCTACGCGCAATCTTCTTGACGATACGGGATGAGATAACGGGCTGCGAGAGAGCCAGGTAGGTTACCTATTGCAGCAGGTCCGGTGATGATGTCGAAAGGCCTGCGTGGACTGGACACTGTGGAAGGTCAAGCGCTCCGCACATTCCGCCTGAGTATCCCAGGTCCCACCCAAAACAGATCCTCCGGCTGCTGGGACTGGGAAGGCGTTCAGTGATACACCGGAAGCGGCCTGGCGACTGAGGCGTCCTTCTTCTTAGCAACGGGTTGGGAAGGAAGTGGTTGCTGTAGCCCCGCCCTGTGCGCCTGCGCGGAGGCGCCGGCTGCTGACGTGGAGCTGGGCGGCCAAGCCCGGTGCGGGGCAGAGTGCTGGAGAGTAGCTGGGGTGGCAGAGGTGCCACCGAGACCGGGATGGGGGCGCCGCCACTCTCTCTGGGCCTGGGAGCCGGGGCTGCCGGCCGGCACTGGTGGGTGCTGCTGGCGTCCCTGCTACCGGCGATGCTACTGGTGCGGCCCGCGGGGGCCCTGGTGGAGGGTCTCTACTGCGGCACGCGGGACTGCTACGAGGTGCTGGGCGTTAGCCGCTCGGCGGGCAAGGCGGAGATCGCGCGGGCCTACCGCCAGCTGGCCCGGCGCTACCACCCCGACCGCTACCGGCCCGAGCCCGGCGACGAGGGCCTCGGGCGGACGCCACAGAGCGCGGAGGAGGCTTTCTTGCTGGTGGCAACCGCCTATGAGACACTCAAGGTAAGGCCTGCGGGCGCGGAGGGGCTTCGAAGACCGGCCGCGGGAAGCGCACGGCCCGCGGAGCTTGGGCCTCTGTGACCCCGAAACTGAGCGCGGCCACCGCCGCGACCGTTAAGATACGTTTCCCACGTGGCCCCGTGAAAGAACCGAGTTTGCTCCCCTGGGCCTCGTGGGCACAGCTAGCCTCTTCCTCCTCCTTTTTGTGATAGTCATTGTTATGCAAAGCTTTGGGCATCTTATGATTTCGTGAAAATATTTTAAGAACGTGCATTTCACATTCGAAAAGCAGAGTGATTATTAATGCTAGGATCTGGGGTAGCCCACAACAAGGAAGGTCTCGAGTATCCAGTGACAACTGTGATCGCATCAGTTTGATATGACAGAAATTTGGTTTCTGGAAATAGTGTTAATGGTGACACTTAGCTTGGGTTTGAGGAACTAAGAAAACACTGAGAAGAACCGTGAACAACCAGTCAAAAGGCCGGATGTGACTCTTTGGTATGACACCCCTGTATGGCCTTGGATAGTGACTTAATATGTTGGAATAGCTGTTTCTTCACATGCAAAATTAAGACCATGATACCTCCTCTCAGGGTTATTGTGGGGACTAAATGATAAGTGTGCGAACCGCCCCCTTTCCCATAGGACCCATGACTTGGGTACAAAACTCTGAGAATTTCTAGTAGGAAATATTTTGTGAATGTGTATTTATATTTCATTTGACAGAGGTTTTACTGAGTCTTGTGGGCCTGAGAGATTTAGCCCGATGCTGTTTTCTTCTACTACTGAAAAAAAAAAAAAAAAAATATATATATATATATATATATATATATCTCTAAGACATCACGAAGTATAAATAGTATTTGATGGTGGTGTTACTGCTAGAAGGGTCCCATTATACTAATGCATCAGCAATTGTAGTTGTAAAGTATTTTTCTAGCCTTTTTTTTTTCCCGAGGCAAAATTTTCCATGTTGTTATGTAGGCTGCTTTTAATAACTGTACTTTGAGTGGATATAATTTAACCGTGGATTGTTTCTCCAGATTTTCTTTCCAGAGCTGAAAATAGTCAAGGAACTAACAACTTCACTCATGCCTTCCAGAGCAGTTTGGATAATCTGGAGTCATAAAATGAGTGGTGGAGGGGCCCTGAACTAGGTAAACTAGGTAAATTGAACTAGGTAAAATTTAATTTACCTAGTTCATTAAATTCTCACTAGCGTTAGTGAGGTTGTAATTTTTATTGGCAATTAGCTGAGGGATGGCTGAGAAACTGGGAAAGTGTTGAGGCTAGAGGATTTTGTTGCCTATTATTTAGGGTAAAGAGTGATGGAAAAAAAGACTCCAGAAAAAATAGGAAAGAACTCTCCATCCAGGGCACTTCAGCATATGAAGCTCCAACCTTTATTCTTTGTAGTCAGCCAGAAGCCCCACTGGTGCATAAGGCATCCCTGGACGGATGGAGAACTTCCAAAAGGGAGGGCAGCAGAAACACTGCCAGCTGTTGCCTTCTGCTGGGCTTTGTAGGATTGGAGATGAGTAGGTTTGGCATGAGAATGGTGAGCATGTTGGTAAGAACTTTGAAAACAAGTGCCAAGATTAGAGGGTAGAAATAGTGATGGTAGAGAAATTCCTGCTGGGAGGGACACCAGGAAAGACAAATTTGGGGGACTGAGCTGATGGATCTGTACAGTTGCCTCTAAAGGTTTCTACCCCTAAAGTTTACCACTGATTGTCAGCTAATGAAAGCTAGACAAAATAAGTGATCCACTCAAGAGCAAGGAACTTTTAGGCAGTTAAAGACCAGCATGTCTGGAGTAAGTAATACTTGTACTCTTGACTCTGACAGGTCGCTACAAATATCTTGGAACAGGGGAGTGGAAATGGAGTTGTAGTGATGGAGGAGGGAATGAGGGGAGTGTTCTGTAGCTCCCCCAGAACCCCCTCTGTCTTACTCCGGAAATTATCTATGAGACAAAAGGGATGTCTGGAGATATTTTGGACCCTTGAAAATCAGACCTATCGGTACTCTTTGAAAACTTCCATTTTAAATTTATAGAGATGAACACATATTCATCTTCCAAGTGGAGCACCTCCAAGAACTATTTACCTCGTTGAAGATGCCGTCTCTTGGAATAAGGATAAGGACTTTGACTTGCTATATGTGGGAGCAACTATTACAGGGTGGTCTGCTTTAATTTCTGTTATAATGGAGAATTGTGAGGAAGTTGCCAAAGAATATGTTTTCTAGGTAATGCAAAGTTTTAATGAACCGAGGTCATCCAATTTGGAGGGCTTCTGCCTTCCATATTATCTGATTGAGGCAATGGAGATGTAGTGGCTGTTTTGCTTGGATTGTGTCCTTGGGCTGTAAAAAGGGTTTGTGAGGGGCAAAAGGTCCAGGTGGTGTTTGGTAAGAGCAGGTCAGATAGAATAGTGGGAGAAGTTAGCTCCAGTGGGTCTGGAATAAAAACAGGATGCAGAAGCCTGTCTCTGAATGTTGATAATAAATATATTGCCAAAATGAAAACTATAATTATGTAAAACATCAGTGGATTTATGATTCTGAGGTTGTTTTGGTCAAATAAATGCCCCTTTGAGAGAGATTTGTTTTAGATGGTGGTTGTTAAAAAATAAATAAATACAGTTGCTAATGTAACTTAAATACAGTTGATAAGACAAGAAGATACGACATTTGGTCATTACTGCTTTAGCAAAAAAGGTTTTACATGTGCATGGAAAAAATGAGGAAAACCAAAAAAAAGAACTATGGGTAATAATGGAAGGCAAAGGCACTGGCCAATGCTTTCACCAAGTCATGCTTAGTTCAAATTCCCAAATAAATTACAGTTCCAGATCTCAGCAAAACTTCAAACCATTGTGATTTCACACACTGCTTTATAAACTAAGACCAGGCAATAGTATTTAGTGTGTTTGACTTTTGGGGATTTAGGGAGCTTATGGACTTTGGAAGTTAAACAAGTGGACACTTACCCTCTGTGTCAACACTGGATCTCATGAGGTAGAATAATGTGGTCCTACTTAACATATCTTGAAAGTGGCTATAGCACTTATCACACTGCATTACAAATACCAAGTAGCTCTCTGTTTCCCACTAAACCATGTTCCTTGTTTTTTGTGTGTATATCCATAGCATCTAGCACAGTGTCTGGCACGTCAGATCATTAGTGTTATAAAATCCTTTTCTGGAGGCATTCAGATAGAATGGAAATTGAAAGTGGATTTCTGACATTTTAACATTGGCATGTGCAACACCCTTTGCCATTTCACTCAAATTAATTGCAATTTTAAAGAGTGGTATAGATAAGTAAATTGGATGGTTATGAGTGAAAAATTCCTGCATGTGAGAATTACACTTTTAATGTTCTGAGAGTTTTTAAGTGAGACCAATCATTTTTGAATGTAGATAAAAATTGGATAATACATGAAATATGAGAAGTGGCATAAAAGTAAGCAGATGAGAGAACAACTGGAAAGGATGCACTTAGAAAAACTATGGTAAAAAATGAAGAAGTGTAGAATTTGACAGCATTTTGCAAGATCACAAGAAAAGAGCCTAGAAAATGTCTAGGGAATATTGCTATTTGCTAAGTTGAAGGGATGTGTAGAGAGGGCATTCTACTCCAGACTTGTCTTGGAAGGGAAGCATTATAAGAACACTTCACTTTCCTCTTATCAGTCTGATGTGGCAGGGCTTTAGCACTTAGGAAGAATTTAGCAAAAAAGGATTCTGAACTGCCTGCCCTGTTATGTTTCTGTTTATTGTTCATTCCTTATATTCTCTTACTCAACCTTCCTTTAACTGGGACTGACATAGGCACTTGGAGAAGACCATAACAAAGGAAAAGGTGCAGTTTCTGACTTTAAGTTTTTAATAAAGGAGACAGATATTTATTCAGTTATTATTTATTTAAGTTATGTAATACAAGTATGTGCAGATTATAGTGCTGTGCTGAGAGGAAGTGATTATGTCTTCTTGGATAGAGAAGAATGTACTTTTTGAGCTGATCAGGAACAAAGTCACCAAGGTTGATGGTGAAAGGACATTTCTGGTAGAAGGGAAACTTGATCCACAGAAACAAAGAGTCAAATGTGCAAGGCGGGTTCCAGGAATGTGATGTCGTTTCATGAGGTATTATAGTAATGAGCATTTTCTCCACCCAGGATCAGTTTTACCATATTTTTTCCCAGGGATTCTGTTTTAGGGAAAAAAATGAACTGCATTTATTACTATTATTTTTCTTTTCTTTCTATTCTTTTTTTTTTTTTTTAACAGTCCAGAGGTCTTTTATTTTTTTTAATACTTGTTATGCCATAAATTCATAGGGAATAGGTTCCAGCAGCTCAGGCTCCTTCCCATTGGTTCTCACAAAGTGTGCTTCTCTGGGTGGAGCAGGCGGGTGTTACAGTTGAACCCAGGTACCTTTCTCTTTGGCTTCTTTCTTTTTCTGATCATTTTCCTTCACAAGTTTTAGGAAGCTATCTCGGCTCTTAGAGTGCTTGATGTGCTCAATACGCACATAATTCTCATGGCAAGAATCTTGCCCATAACTTGTTTGTTTACAACAATGCCAACAGCATGCTGGGTAACATTGTAGACTCTTCCAGTTTTGCCATGATAACATTTGTGGGGCCTTCCTTTTTGAACAGTACCCATTCCCTTGATGTCTACAATATCATCTTTCTTATAGATTCGCATATACACGGCCAAAGGAACAACTCCATGTTTTCTAAAGGGCCTAGAGAACATATATTGAGTGCCTCTCCTCTTTCCCTTTGTGTTTGTCATTTTGGCGAATTACTGGAAGATGGCGGTTCCGGCTGAAAGGAAGGCTACTATTATTTTTCAACATTATCCAGATTGTATTTAATCAGTCATTCATAGTAATTGAATAATCATAATAATATTTAAAAATTATATAATTTGCTTTCTTTTTTGAGACAAGGTCTCACTGTGTTGCCCAGGCTGGTCTTGCAATCCTGTGCCCAAGCAGTCCTCTTGCCTCTCAAAGAGCTGAGATTACTGGCACATGCACCGAACCCTAAAATTATATAAATCTCTATTATAGTTGTGATGCTGATAAACAGCCAGATTAAGTGAATTTATGGACCACAGATGGCATATAGTTTTCATTTCTTATGCCAACCCTGATTGGTCATGAATACCTGGAACAAAACTCTTACCTTTTAAGAGTTTTGAGACCTTTTCTGGGTTTAGTGGGAAAGAGTAACATATTTAATAGTAATAGTTCCCATGGCCCCAGAAAAAGGATGTGATAACATATGTACCACATTTACTGTTTCTGCTGTGAACACACAAATGTTATTTTTTTACTGGTTCCTTAATTTCAGCTGTTATTCCCTACTTATGGCCAAGGGTGATTATATACCAGCTGTGTTTGATTCTGGTGCCATGACTGGCTGACATATGATGTAATCAACAACCAATCAGAGTTCTTAATCAACCTGAAAACTACTGACTTGATATAATACTAGCCAGAAACTGAGCACTAGACATTTTAATTTAGCATGTACAGATTTATCGTAGGTAAATGGAACATTTTGAGATATTCACAAGAGTGCAAAGACACTTATCATAGACTAGGGGATCTGCTATTTCTAGGTTGGGAGCTGATGAGGTACGATGAGAGGGAGAATGTTGCAGGACACTGGAACATTGTTTGGGATCAGATGATGAATAACTCCTTAAAGTTGTGTTCAGGAATTTGAACTTATGTACTGAATAGTTACCAGAAGTTTTAAAGAGGATAAATGACACAATCTTATGTTTGTTTTAGGAAGAAAACTGGGAGCAATTTTGAGAATGCTTTGGGGAGGGCAAAAAGATATTCTTGACTGAACTCATTTTACTTACAGTATTCTTCTGGAATTCTATCATTCCTCTTTCACAACTTGAAAATCTCCTAGTTGGTTCATTTTCCACTCCATTCTCATCATTTTGCTTCTTTTAAAGCTACACTCAAATTTTTCCTTTGCTGTTCACTGTCTTTACTTTCTCATCTCCCTTTCATTCAAGCTATCATAGACTGGCATGTCCACCAGCACATGTGTTGGAACTGTTAAGGTGAACAATGACACTCTACTCACCAGATCTGATTGTATTGACTGCTCTTCATTTCTTTTTCCTCCTGGATCTTGGTGTCATGTGATATCTTTGACCATTTAGTTCTTTAAGGTGTTCTTCCCTGACTTCCTTGATGTAATCTTCGTCTGTTTCTCCTGTCGTTGCCATTTCTTTTCAGTCATTTCCACTACCTACCCCTTAAGCATTGCTTTTCTGTTGAGTTCTCCTTTGTGTACTCTTTTCTTTTTCATTTTCTAAACTCTTCCTGATGAAACTCCGTGTATCCTTGACCTAAGCCACTACTTTTAAGCTGACAACTCTAAAACCTGCATGTTCTCCAGGCTCTTATTTTCAGCTGCCACTCTGTAGCACAGGTGCCCACAATTAAACATGTCTGAAATCAATCTTGTTATCTTTGTGAAAGCATCAACTTTAAAAGAAATATAATTATGCCTCTCACAAATATAGAATGCACATATGTCAGAGATATTATTTAACTTATTAATCAATGAGGAAACCAGGAAGATACTAAAACTAGTTGAAAGAGAAAAAGTGCCAACATTTGTAATCAGATAGGGAATGCTGAAATGCCTATAAAACTGGATAATACCTACCAAGCAATAATCTGTTGCATTCCATAGGACATAATTTGTCTTTCTGTGAATAGGAGTCATTTGCATTATTTCCAGTTTTCTACAAGTTATTTCTGTCTCTACAGAGTTAAAATAGGTTAGTCAAAGACAAACAAAGGTGCACTCCTCATGCAGGAATGGATAATCCTTGATGTTCCAGAAATTGAAAGGATATCTAGTAAATTTTTTCTTCTTAGTTCAAAAATCTTCCACAATCTTTCCCTACATCTTTTCCAAACTTTGTTTTTTTTCCCTGTATTCATTATCTTAATAAATAACATGCTCTACATAGTAACCCTAATTAAAAACTTCAGTATCATGCTCAACATCCTCTTTGATTCTTGTATACCCCTTTACTTATCAAGTCCTATTAATTCTTTTTCTTAGCTGCTAAAATCTGTTTCTCCCTCATTCCACTTTTTGCAATACTACCAGAATTGTCTTTCAGAAACATATAATTCTACACAATGCTATTGTTCTTATACTTGGAAACATTTTTGTTTTTGAATAGCGCAGATGATAACATCCTAACTCTTTGACGCAGTGTACAAGATCCTCAACAGTTCTTATCCAAACTTACCTTCCAGCTATACTTACTACTCCTTTCTTCCTAAATTTCCCCAATGCTCAAGCTTCCCTGAATCCATGATATTTTTTGATACTTTTGTACCCTTAACATTTGCTGTTTTCTGTGCCTGAAGCAAGTTTCACTAAGCCCTACTTGCTTTTCCAGATCCAGCTCTCATTTCCCTCCTGCTGTGAATCCCATTGCTAGTGTTTCCAGAGTCAGCCCCTTGTTCCTTAAGACACTGAATTGTGCCCTTTTTTTTTTTTTTTTTTTTTTGAGATGAAGTTTCACTCTTGTTGCCCAGGCTAGAGTGCAGTGTCACGATCTCGGCTCACCACAACCTCCACCTCCTGAGTTCAAGAGTCTCCTGCATCAGTCTCCTGAGTAACTGAGATTATAGGCATTATCCACCACACCCAGCTAATTTTTGCATTTTGAGTAGAGACAGTGTTTCACCATGTTTGTCAGGCTGGTCTGTAACTCCTGAGCTCAGGTGATCCTCCTGCCTCGGCCTCCCAAAGTGCCCAGCCCGCCCGTGCCCTGTCTGAATTGTGCTTTTCTTGCTTGCTAGATTCTTCTAGATTAAGGGTTCTTGAGGCCAAGACCTTGTCTTTTTAATTTTCTTTTTGTGCTCAATACAAGGCCTGATGCCCTGCATCATCATTTTTGAAATGAAAACAACTAAGGTTTTTAAAAGCTCAGGTGACCAAATAGATGGTGATAGTATTAACTGAAACACAGAGGAATAGATTTGGTTTTTGGGCACCTTGCGTTTGAGATATTTTACATTTAGAAAATGTTCAGGACATAGTTGAGAATAGGAGACAAGAAAAACAGATATAAGTGTTACTAGTATGTAGGTAATATTCTAAATCATGGAAGTTGTTGAGACTGTGTGCAGAATGAGAGAAGATAGAGAAGATAAGTTGCACTAGTGACTAGTGGGCAGGAAACAAGAAAAAAGTGAAATGGGTAGCAGTTAACTTTCTTCCTCTTTTGTAGGATAAAATGGCCTGGAAAAAAAATTTAGACCAGAGATTGTTTTTTTGAAGGGTCGTGTGTGTGTGTGTGTGTGTGTGTGTGTGTGTGTGTGTATGGATTTAAAAAAAGATTAATATATATTAAGATTTATATATCTTAATTATATATATTAAGATATATATATTAAGATTTATATATATATTATATAATATATATAATAATATATATTAAGATTAATATATCATTGATTCCTGACCTTTACCACCCCGAAAATGTTTTTTGTACTCTGTGTAATAGAAAGTTTTAAATGTAAAAACTAGCTGCAATATCAAATTATTGCAACTTATGTACTGAGATCAAATAATTTATTTCCTTCAAGAGCAGGAACATAATATATTTTTGCCTCTGGGGAGGGGGGATGATCCTTTTTATAAGAGAAGGAAGGATTCAGTGCTTTCTTTGCTTGTGGGTTTCCTCTTGTTCACTTTTGATCTAGATATTGGTGGTTATGTTCCAGTCCTCCTGCATATGCCCACGAGGATTGGGAGTGGAATGGACACCAGCAGAAGCACTACAGTTATTCCTGTAGAGATTAGAAACAAGGAGCTTATTGCCCTGCTTGTCAAGGCTCAGGACAGACAGGAGGAAGAAACAAGTATAATGGTTTTGGTTTTGGAAAGAAGTTGGAATCTCCAGACCCTGGGACCTTAAGATCCACAAAATTGCTGAAAGAAAAAGTACTACCTTATTGAAAGGTAAGATGTTAAACTGTTTTAAGGTTTAAGCTATGTTAGCCACAGTAGCATATTTTCATAAGCTACGAATTTAAGTAGTCATTTCTGCCAAACTGAAGTTTTTGTGACATCGCCACCCATCCAGGCTTGCTGGCGAGATGGAGATCTATGTAGTGGAGAGCATATTGCAAGGGAAAACCTTCACAAAAGTTCACTAGTTTTTGAAATAATGTTTACTGAATGCCAGGCACTGTGCTAGGCCTTGGATATACAGATACGAATGAGTTACCCTAGACCTACTTTCTAGAAATTCTCATTCTAAGAAAAGAAAAAAACTGATGATTACAATGTGATAAGTGCTATAATAAATAGATACCAAGTGTAATAAGAACGACCTAATGTCTGAGACAGTAACACTTACATTTAAAGGATTAATAGGACTCATGAGGTTCAAATTAGAAATATATGTTCAAAGACATAGGCATGAAAAGAAACGTTGTGTTGGAACAACACACCAAATTCCAGAAATTGCTGTCTGAATGTTTGCTATGGGTAAAAGAGGGGAACTGATAAGGGATGTTGCCAGCTAGGTAAGTTTGGACCAGTTGTGAAGGTCTGGTGGCATAGGAAGGAGATTTTAACTTTGGCCATGGGAAAGCATTGGAGATTTAAAAAAAAAAAAAAAAAAAAAAATTGTGCAGCTACCTTAGTTCAAGATGAATAGGGAAAAAAAAATCCGGTATTAAAATTAGAATGTACCTTAGCTCTCTACTTGAGTACCATAAAAAAAGATGGTCCTTATTCTGTCTTTGCTAATATTCTTGGTATCCTCTTGTTCTTACTAGGCTGATTCTAAACGTTTACTAAAGAGCAGGATTTTGACTTAGGTTGCTGAGAACTCCTAAGTTTTACCAGTTTGTGCTGCCCTTGATAATACCTTCTAAAGGGTCTGCATGCCTCACTGATCATTATCAGTATGCATGAAAATTGATCATTTTCTTCACTTTGGAGAGAAAGCTTTAAGCTCTAGAATGGAGATAAAATAAATGGAAGAAATGCTCTAACAAGGAAGTGGTCAACATTTTAGTCTAATCATAGCCAAAACAGGGTCATAAATTTGTGGTGACTCCAAAGAAAACCATCCAAAGAGGAGTCATACTTGACCCTGAGATGTCTTGCAGGAATTTGGTAGTATGAGGACTCCATTAGGGGACCCTGAACAGACTCCACAGGCTCTGCTTGCAGTAGAGAGGCCAGACACAAGGTATACATTTGGAGTTGCCTGTGTTGGAGCATTAGTTGACCATTGTGTTAAAGGAGTTTAAGACTTGGTGAAGTCAATAATCTAGAAACCAGTGAGAAAATGGTGACCCTGGTGAAAGGTCTGAGTGAAATGCTTGAAGAGGGATGATATCTGCATTCTGTGGAACAGAGATAAGAGAAGAAAAAGAGGAGAAGGTAGTCATTGGACACATGATGTCCACATGCCAGATTTCACTGACATTCAAAGACCTTACTCCATATACTTCAACCAGGAAGAATACAGACAGCTGGGCAAAGGGCTGCACAGAGACAATGATGTTGGAGTCTCATAGGAATCTGTTCTCAGCATGGCATTTAGTTTAAAAGTTATGTGTAATCTAGTTGTAGCAAGAAGAATTGTATCTGAAGAAATACATTTCAAAAGGCATCTGTCATGATTGGGACACTGAGTTAAAGTCAGGGATTTCAGGCTCCAAAACAGGGCATTTCTATAAAATTAGCCCAAAAAGTGAGGAGAATGGAACAATTCTCAGATGATTTCTTGAAATACTCAAAATGAGACACATGAAGAGACACTGGTTTTAGTCTTCAGGGCTGTCTGTGTGACCCTTATATAGATTTACCCTTTCTAGGTTAGAAGCTCTGGAACAGGATGATGACTTAAAGAAGGAGTCATGGATTGACAGTTGAGGCATATGGCAGCTGCCACAGGAAAATCCTTTTTGGCTGAAGAGAACATACAAGGAGTGAATCTGAAAATAATACTAGCTTGAGCTCATGCCTTCTTGTATAACTGACAGTTTTCATATTGGCCTTCCATATAAATATATATTCATATCTAATTAAGCTAGATACTAGTTTACATAGTTTCATATACTGGTGAGAGGTAAGAAATTTTTTGAATGTAATGAATATAGGAGAACTTACTGAGAATGATCTCACACAAATTGAAATTTGTTTTGTTTTTGTTTTTGTTTTTTTGAGACAGAGTCTCACTTTGTTGCCCAGGCTGGAGTGCAGTGTTGCAATCTCAGCTCACCGCAACCTCTGCCTCCCAGGTTCAAGTGATTCTTTTGCCTCAGCCTCCCAAGTAGCTGGGATTACAAGTGCAAGCCACCATGCCTGGCCAATTTTTGTATTTTCAGTAGAAATGGGGTTTTGCCATGTTGTCCAGGCTGGTCTTGAACTCCTGACCTCAAGTGATCCGCCTGCCTTGGCCTCTCAAAGTGCTGGGATTATAGGCGTGAGCCCCTGCACCTGGCCCAAAATTCTTAATAGAAAATACAAAATGATTTTAATGGATACAAGGAAGATTTTGTCATTAGCAAATTTCTACATTAAATCTAAGAAACTACATATTGGAGGACTCAGAAAGTAGTCCTGAACAGACCACAGATAATCTGTCTGCAGTTGCAAGGCACTAAGTTTAGATTTTGAAATAACCTTTAGGAATCTACAACTTAATAAATGTTGAATAATTTATTCCTCTGGTTTAAAAAAGCTCCCCCCCCCCGCCTTTATTGGGTAGAGGAGGCAGGGTTTTGCTCTGTTGCCCAGACTGGAGTGTGATGGCATGATCACAGCTCACTGCAGCCTTCTTAACCTCCCAGGCTTAAGTGACTTCCCATCTGGGGAACCTTCTGGGAAGCTGGGATTATAGGCACATGCCACCACACCCTGCTAATTTTTAAAATTTTTTTGTAAAAACGGGGTCTCACTATGCTGCCCAGGCTGATCTCAAACTCCTGGGCTCAAGCAGTCCTCTCACCTTGGCCTCCCAAAATGCTGGATTACAGGCATGAGTCACCATGCCTGGCAAAACAGACTTGTTTTTGTGATGGTTTTTATTATACTCATGTACAGATATTAAAGAATTTGTTTTGATTTTATAATAGTTTTTATCCTTAATTTTTTTTGAAATGGGGCAAATTGAAAATAGGTTTCCTATGGGATAAAGAGCAAGTCGTAACCTGGTTTAATAGCTCTGCAACCTATGTAGTTCAGTACAGCATTGGCATTTGTCCCTGTTAGAAATTGATTAGCATCAGAGAATTTTTTTTTTAATGTTTTATCTGTGAACATACAAAGCAGCATTTTGAAATGCTGTAAGTCTTTCTTGGAGTTTGTATAGGTAAGAAAGATCTGTATGTTACCTCATTTTGACCTGGGCTGTCACAACATATTATAGTAATGAAGTACTGCATGTTTGTAACATGTTTTTGTATAATGTATGTTATTTTGATATTCACAACAACCATGTAAAAATAGTATGGCAGGGATTGTTAGCTCTTTTTGTAAATGAAGAAGAAGGAGGCTCAGAGAGGCTAAATATTTTACCTAAGGTCACAAAGCTGGACTTTGACCATTGTGCTGCATGGGTGTCTCCGTGTTTCTTTGAGATGGATATAATTCAGTTTTGTAGGTACAGGCTGGCTTCACCTGCTTTTTGCTGTCTTTTAGCAGAAAACTATCTTTACAAGGGTGGTACATGATTGTGAATATATACAAGAAATAAGCATTTTTTAAAAAAAATCAACAGTTGTTAAGAGTAGTTGTAAACAGGCTTTTATTAGCACCAAGCATTAGCTAAAAAGGTTGAATGGTTAATTGTTATTAAATTGTTTTTATTTTTCCAGGAGGACTAACAATACTCAAGAACTTAGAGAAATATTTTTGTTATGCTTTTATATCTAATATTGAAGTTCTCGAAATTTACATGGCTTTGAAGAGTAATGGGAAATTTTTTGATTTTGACAATTTCAGTATTTTTCCTCAGATTAACCTTACATAATCATAAAATTCTAGATTTGATTTAACAGATGATAAACTAAGGCTATTTAATGGACTATCCTATGAAGTTGGATGTCTTGTCATTTTACAGGATGAAGAAACACGAAAAGATTATGACTACATGCTGGATCATCCAGAAGAGTACTACAGCCATTACTACCACTACTATAGCAGGCGCTTGGCCCCTAAGGTGGATGTTAGAGTTGTGATTCTGGTCAGTGTGTGTGCTATTTCGGTGTTTCAGGTATGTATCAGTGGATATTTGTATCTACATTTATGTGCATTGAGTGCACATTACCTAGTGCTAGTCATTAAAACCTAACTGCGAGTATCTTTTTGTAAAATTTTACTTCTAGTTGAGATCTGTTTTATTCATCGGCAGTATTGAAATCTTTGTCAGTGGCAAATCTAAGAAATTGATGAAGACTGTCATTATTACTACAAAGCAACCCCTTTTTCATTGCTCCCTCTAGAGTATTTTCTACATAATAGCTAGAGTGAACGTCAGCTAATTCCTATCATTTACCTTTGTAGGACTTTTCACTGATTTCCCATTAAACTTGGGAGAAATCTGAATTCCTTACTCTGGCCTAACAAGTCCTGCTCTGGTCACCCAATGACAGTAGTGCTTGCTATCATTGTTGTAGCAACCAAAAATGTCCCATGCATTTCTGTGTGCCCCTTTAAGGGTGTTTCTGCTCAGGTTGAAAACCACTGAAATAGATAAAAGAGGCATAAGAACTTTTTATGTTGTAAAGTATCACAAAAATTTAACTTCTGCCTGAAATAAATTTTCCTTGTTATTAAACTAGGCACATCTATCATATGCTCCTTTAGAGGAAATGAACGAGTGAAATGACTAGAATGAAGCAGTTTGCTTGTTTGAAAATTACTTCTCCAGTTTCATTCCCAGTAATGACATTTGACATTCAGTGGTTTTTCTTTTCTTTTTTTTTTTAGACAGGTTCTCACTCTGTCGCCCAGACTGGAGTGCAGTGGAATGATCATGACTCACTGCAGCCTTGACTTCCTGGGCTTAGGTGGCCCTCCCACCTAACCTGGCTAATTTTTGTATTTTTTTGGTAGAGACACAGTTTTGCCATGTTACCCAGGCTGGTCTCGAACTACTGGGCTCAAGTAGTCCACTTACCTCAGCCTCTCGAAGTGCTGAGATTACAAGCATGAGCCCCTGCACTTGGCCGACATTCAATTTTTATGATGAAAAGTATTTATTGGAAACTTAAGGTGGTATATTTAAAATGTGTCAGCATTTGTAGAAATATTTGCCCTTTTAAAGGGGAGAGTAGGGATAATTTTACTTCTTTGTTTTAAACAATGTTAATACTGTAGTCACTTAAAAAAATATTCTAATAGATTTCTACTATTATAGGATATTTGTATGTCTGCTATATTCATTCAGTTAAACAGGAGCTGAAATTTTTGGAAGTACTATGTGAGGAGCAGGGCATTTTCCAACAAACCCTTTGTGGTTGAATACATTTATGAAGTAGGTGAGTGTCTTTTTGTCCAAATAGGTAGAGTTCAACCATATTTGAGTCTCTCATCAGAATAGGATGAGTGCCACTGTGATACATGCAGATGGTTTAAGAAAAGAGATGGGAATGAATAGAGTTGCCTGAGTCTATACCCTATGAATTTTTAAAACAAATTCCTCACCAGCTGGCAGCTGGATTTTGCTATTTAACTCTTTCTTTAGTAAGTATGTTGCTGTTTTTTTTTTTTTTTAAAGTTTCTTAATAGTGATCTAAGGAAGAGCCAAATGGTAAAGATATGAAACCACAGGTGTTGTATGATACATTGATCATCCTTTGATCTTGGGTATCTCCTGACTGAATCAGTGATTTTTGGCTCAGCTCAGAGTTTACCTTACTTATCCAGCCTTGAGATCCTATGTACACATGGGCTTTGTACAGTTTTATCTTTCACTTACAAAGTAAGATCTTCGGGCCGGGCGTGGTGGCTCACACCTGTAATCCAAGCATTTTAGAGGCCAAGGTGGGTGGATCACCTGAGTTTGGGAGTTCAAGACCAGCCTGACCAACATGGTGAAACCTTATCTTTAAAAAAATAAAAAACAAAGTAAGATCTTCGAGATCCCTATTTTTAATTGTAATGGTTTCTTGGGAGATGATATTCACCAAGACTTTTATCATTCCTTTAATTTAGATGAATTTGGGTAATGAAAATGACTCATTGTTCTCTGTTAACTATTCTAGTTTTTCAGCTGGTGGAATAGCTACAATAAGGCAATCAGCTACCTAGCCACAGTGCCCAAGTACCGTATCCAAGCTACAGAGATTGCCAAGCAGCAGGGACTGCTCAAAAAAGCCAGAGAAAAAGGCAAAAACAAAAAGTCGAAAGAGGAAATTCGTGATGAGGAGGAGAACATCATCAAGAACATTATAAAAAGTAAAATAGATATAAAGGGGGGCTATCAGAAACCCCAAATCTGTGATCTTCTCCTGTTTCAAATTATCTTAGCTCCTTTTCACCTGTGCTCATATATAGTTTGGTATTGCCGGTGGATCTATAATTTTAACATCAAAGGCAAAGAATATGGAGAGGAAGAGAGATTATACATTATACGTAAATCTATGAAGATGTCAAAGTCTCAATTTGATAGTCTAGAAGATCATCAGAAAGAAACTTTTCTTAAACGAGAGCTCTGGATAAAGGAGAATTATGAGGTGAGTAGTCACCCTGCTGTGATTTTAGTGTCATCCATCTGACCAAGTTAAAATCAGGTGTATTATAATGAGGGATCACAAAAGTGTGCTCAAATTTCTGAAATCCAAGAGTTAAACAATGAGTAAAGATCTTACTTTTATTGAAAGTAGGACTATATTTGGTAGTGGGATGGTGGGTTTTTAACCTGTAATTTCTCTTTGTAGAAGATGAATTTCAAATACATTAATTGATTAATTCTGAAAAAGTTTTAAGAATGTTAAACTGCCTTGGAATGAAATGCATGTTTGCAAGGATGTTATGACAACTTTTGGTTAATTGCACTAACTAAAATTTGGCCCTCCTCAAGTTTTCTTCCAATCCTGTAAACCTAGCCACAGAGACTAAAAGAAAAAAAAAAGAGAGAGAGAAATACAAAAAAATTAACTGGGCATTGTGGCGCCTGTGGTCCCAGCTACTCGGGAGGTTGCAGTGAGCCAAGATTATGCCACTGTATTCCAGCCTAGGTGACAAAGCAAGACCCCATCTCAAAAAAAAAAAAAGAAAAAAAAAACAAGCTACAGAAATGCAGCTGTTCTGTGTTCTCACAAATTGTAACTCTGTGGTTTATTTAACTTTCTTTGGAAACTTTAAAAAAAATGAAAAACTCATAATTATCTTTGAAGATGAAAGTAGATGTAAGTTCAGTTTGCAGATAAACATGTATGTAAGGTCATTTTGTTCCTTGGTTAAGGTCAACAAATCTCAAAGTCATCAGTTAAATTTATAAAAGACCATATTAAAAAATAAAGTTTTGATTCTTTAATATTAGACATTAGTTGTAGAGAGGAAATGTTAAGCCCTTTAAATTCAGCCAGTTTTCATTGAGGAAAGAATGTATTCCTAGGTTACAGAAATCCATGACAAAAAATTACTAGTTCTGGGCCGGGCATGGTAGCTCTCGCCTGTAATCCCAGCACTTTGGGAGGCCAAGGTAGGTGGATCACTTGAGGCCAGGAGTTTGAGACCAGCCAGGCCACCATGGTGAAACTCCATCTCTCCTAAAAAAAAAAAAAAAAAAAAAAAAAATACAAAACATTTAGCCAGGCATGGTGACATGCATCACTTCAACACAGGAGGCAGAGGTTGCAGTGAGCTGGGATGGCGCCACTGCACTCCAGCCTGAGCAACCAAAAGAGACGCTGTCACACACACACACACACAAATTACTGGGTTTTTTTTGAGACAGTTTTACTCTTGATGCCCAGGCTAGAGTGTAAGTGGCGTGATCTCAGCTCACTGCAACCTCTGCCTCCCAGGTTCAAGAAGTTCTCCTGCCTCAGTCTCCCAAGTAGCTGAGATTACAGGCATATAGCCTGTATTTTTATTGGAGATGGGGTTTCACCATGTTGGCCAGGCTGGTCTCGAACTCTTGATCTCAGGTGATCCACCCGCCTTGGCCTCCCAAAGTGCTGGGATTACAGGTGTGAGCCACCATGCCTGGCCACAAAATTACTAGTTCTTATACAGGTTGTATTTTCATGTTCAACACTGAAAGTTAAAATGGTTAATTGCAAATAAATACATTAGATAAAATGCTTAATTGCTTAGTATTTTTAGGTGAATGGTTTTCAGAAGATGTACCAATACATTCACTAGAAACTTTTTATCTAAAATTATATTTGAAAAATGTAAATATGCCATAAAACTAATGGCAAGTGTTTCTCTTTGGATTGTGAAGTCATCTAGTTATTTATACTTACAGGTCTATAAGCAAGAACAAGAGGAAGAATTAAAGAAAAAGTTGGCAAATGACCCCAGATGGAAGAGATACAGGAGATGGATGAAGAATGAAGGGCCTGGACGGTTAACATTTGTGGATGACTGAAGATTGATGGAATGCTACTATGCCAAACCTTAATTGTTATATTATTTTCATAACTGAATTATTTTAGAAATGTATCAATTGACTGCTCCTCAGCAGTAACTAAAATTTCTCAAGCATTTGATTAAACAGAAAAATGTCGAAATTTAAACCTTCCCTTAAAACTTTATACATAAGACATTTATGATTGTTCAATTTTTATAATCTATTTGTGGATTTTGTTAAAAGATTCACGTGAAGATTTATTAGTTGCCATTTAAAATTTTTATATGTTTAGTTAAAGGATTTGACATGAAAAATTTATTAGATACCATTTAAAATTTGTATGTGTTAAGTGTTTATTCTTCGAGAGTGTTTCCTTACTCTTTGTCATACTGCTACAGTTTTCTGCTTTCATGTCCTCTGTATTTTCACAAAACACATGAAAAACAGCATTTAATTATATTATCATGTGTGTTTTTCTAGACACAGACTTCTTCAACAGAATGACCTATCATGTCATTTTCATTACAGTCATCATAGGAGTGAAATACATTCAAAATAACCTGCTAGGAAAGTCTTCTGTTAGAATCTCACCCCTCTATTCATTTTAATATTCTTTGTTTTTAAACCAGTCAAATATAATAGTCATAGTAAGGTCAGAAACTCTCCACGAGAGTGAGTCTACCCTCATGTCCTTGTAGGATGATGTTGATTATAGTCTCATTATAGGACTGTAACTGTATTCTCAACATTTCTTCAGAAAGGACCTTGTAAAAAGGTCTTTTGTACCACAGTATTGGTTTTCTCTCCCCCTCCACTTAAAAAAAAATAGCAAGGCAGAAATAGTGTATTGAAAAGTTGTTCATCTATTATGAAATCCTTGGTTGTTGAAAAATCCATTGTAAAAGAACATTTATATGGATTTAAACCAGAAACGGGGTACATGGCTGTGTACTCTGCTATCAACCAATGAAATATAAGTATTTTTATATGTGTGGTACCGTCTCTGTCCCTCACCTTTCAGAGTCCTGGAAATCACGGCACATGTGGGAAAGAAAGGCCTCTGGTCCTCTAGGTGAGTCACGAGTTTTGTTTTTTTTTTTTTGAGATGGAGTCTTGCTCTGTTGCCCAGACTGCAGTGCAGTGGCACAGTCTCAGTTCACTGCAGTCTCCACCTCCTGGGTTCAAGCGATTCTTGTGCCTCAGCCTCCCAAGTAGCTGGGACTGCAGACAACTGCCACTACGCCTGGCTAATTTTCATATTTTGAGTGGAGATGGGTTTTCACTATGTTGGCCAGACTGGTCTTGAACTCCTGAACTCAAGTGATCCACCCACCTCGGCCTCCAAAAGTGCTGGGATTACATTCGTGAGCCACCGTATCTGGCCTGAGTTCTCTCGAAAGTTAAAATGAAAATTAATTCCCACTTTATGTGATACTAGGCAAGTCACTTCACTTTCCTTGGCGGGTCTGTTTCTTCATCTCTAAAATTGAAATGGGGCACACAATCTGAGGGTTCCCTTCAACTCTGAAATTCCATGATGCAAAAATAATGGATGAGAAGTCTGGGGGAGGTCTAGAGCATCACACATAAGTGGCACCCGGCCTGCTTATCCATGGATCACAGACCATTCCTCTTGAAAGGCAAGAAGTAACACCGAGGTGGGCGGGGCAATGGGTGTGTCCAGCACGAAGGAGGCCGGCAGGGCACACCCCTAGACTTTTCCTGCTACCTTGTGGCTGACCTACACAGTATGACATGGCTGACGTGTGTCCCTGCATTGAGGGGAACTGCAAAATCTTCGTTTCTTTTTTTTCTCTCTCTCTCTTTGTTTTTTGAGATGGAGTCTCGCTCTGTCGCACAGGCTGGAGTGCAGCAGCTCACTGCAACCTCTGCCCCCTGGGTTCAAGTGATTCTCCTGCCTCAGCCTCCTGAGTAGCTGGGATTACAGACGTGCATCACCACGCCCAGTTAAGTTTTGCATTTTTAGTAGAGATGCGGTTTCGCCATGTTGGCCAGGCTGGTCTCGAACTTCCGACCTCAGGTGATCTGCCTGCCTCGGCGTCCCAAAGTGTTGGGATTACAGGCGTGAGCCACTGCGCCAGCCAAAGCCTTTGTTTTTAATGATTTTGAGGTAATCTCATTACTCAGCTGTCATTGCTGTGGAAACATCTCTCACAATAACATCTTGGCTACTAAACATTTTCAGCAGCCTAGACGCATGTAGCAGTGCCATGGAAGACACTTAGTTACTCCCAAACCAAACCCCACATTATTTTTTACTCATCTCAAGCCAAGTCTTGTTTCCTTATTTCTGTTGTGGCATTAGTTCTGGTCTACTCTCCGCTTCAGAACCCTTTGTCCTCTTTTCTTTGCATTTCATAACCGCCATGAAGTACCACTGATTTAGTCTTCTAAATTTGTTCCCCCTCATTCCTACTCTAACAGTCCTGCCCAGAGTCTCATTCCAGCTACTCCTCCACCAACAGCTATCTTGTCTTCTCAACTTCACTTCATTTTGCACATTCATCTCAGATTAATACTCCCCAAATGTCTTACCCTGTGGCTATCCCACTGTTTACCACAAACTTTTGTGTGTTTGTGTGAGGTTTTCTATGACTTCTAGCCCTAGCAAGTTTGTATCTGCTATTACTCACTAGCGCCTCCTCTATTTTAAAATTTATTCACTCTACATGAGAGCATTGCCTCCAGCTCTCTTCCATACTGCAACCTTTTTTTCTGAGCCATCGGCAAGACACATCTCCAAGGTCCAGCCTCACAATCTGTGACAAGCCTTTCCTAATCCAGTATGTATATCTTTGTACAGTTATTTGCCATATCTTTAAAATATCTAAATAAATATGAAATCATTCTATTTTGTCTTATTCATCAATCTAAGAATTGATGGTTGAATGTTCCCAACATGTACTTTCATCTCTTTACTAAAATACATATTAAGTTCTTTGTGGTGAGGAAACTGGCCACTAGAGAGGGCTTTCAAATGTGCAAATCTCTTGTCATGAGCTAAGAAAAACTCTTTAATGTCCCCCCAAGCCATGGGTACATAGCTCACAGAATGAATAGAGGAAATGTTCAGCCTCAATAGTTAAGACATTTAGAAGACTTAAGATACCATTCTTCATCTATTAAAGAACCACAATAGGGTTCTTTAATAGATGAGGGTACACAGAAATAGGCAGTCTCAGCCTTCCAGAAGGAAAATCAGTTGCTACCACCTTCTGGAGGATATAGTAGGAAAAAGCTTTAAAAAGTTAATATGCTTTGACCCATGAATTCCACTTTCAGGTATGCATCCTAAGGAAATACAACACACATGTAAACACTGTTTAAGGTGTTCATCAAGGTGTTAAAGAATAGGGATAGTAGGTGATATGGTTTGGCTCTGTGTCCTCACCCAAATCTCATCTCAAATGGTAATTGCCATGTGTCAAGGGAGGGACCTGGTGGGAGGTGATTGGATCATAAGGGTGGTTTCCCCCATACTGTTCTCGTGATAGTGAGGGAGTTCTCACAAGATCTGATGGTTTTATAAGTGGTGGTTCCCCTTTTCTCTCTCTCTCAACACTTGTTGGGGAGTCCAGGAAGTGGGGATTGGGCAGAGGGAGGAGTTGACCTGTGATGAACTGCTATAAAGATCTCAGATTATTCTAGCAAGAGCTCTGGAGCTAGAATAAGCCTTCAATGTTGTACCAACTTAAGGCAAGAGGTTGGGGTTCAACCCTTATATAAACACCCACCCTCACCCCACTGGATGAGGGCTGACACTGGGAGGGGTATGACCTTGGTATAGGTGGCTCTCTGGATAAGGGCAGTTCACAGAGAGGACTCCGATGAGAGCATCAGTGCCACCACTCCCAGCAGTTGAGGGTATAAGTGTCTCAGTCTTGAATGGGGAATTTGGGTGGTGCTTCTCAGCACCCACTAGATGTGGAGCTGACCCAGCCCCTCACCCTGCTGTTGGCCCAGGCACAGCTAATCTGAGCATTTCAATGCCTTCAAATAGTAATTGGGCCAGGGGAGGGCTCATGACTCAATACCAGTCACTAAGGTTCATTATGGGAATTTCTGCTGGAACAATTAGAAAGACGAGATAAGTCTTGTTCCTTCGTTTGCTAGATGGGGACAGTGAAAGTGTGGTGCCTTCCTTCATACCACTAGAGAGTCATTTACCAACAAGGAAAATGAGGCCAATCTCAGAAAAAGCAGAGTCAAAAGATGGAGGATGCGAGCCCTAAACTTATTATTTGGGTATTTTAATTCACTAGTTTAAAGTCCCTGGACTTTTCAGTCACACAAACCAATATATTACCTTTTGCATTGTTCAGTTTAAGTGTGTTCTGACAAATACAATGGTGTGCAAGAATAATGACATATTCATGATACATGGAAAAAAGCAACAGAAAAAATGTACATATAGTAATGATCCCAGTTTTGTAAACCATTTATTAAAAAATGCAGCTGGCCTATAATGTCAGCACTTTAGGAGGCTGAGGCAGGAGTATCACCTGAGCCTAGGAGTTCAACGCCAGCCTAGCTAACATGGTGAAACCCCGTCTCTACTAAAAATACAAAAATTAGCAGGGCCTGGTGCTGCGTGTCTGGAGTCCCAGCACTCAGGAGGCTGAGGCAGGAGGATCACCTGAGCCCAGAAGGTGGTGGCTGCAGGGAGCCGTGATCACGCCACTGCACTCCACCCCGGGTGACAGAGCAAGACCCTCAAAAAAAAAAAAAAAAAAAAAAAATGAAGAAAACAGCAGCAGAATAGAAACAATGGTGATAGTTAAATGGCGAGATGAGAGTGAGAGACGCTGAATGTAATTTTGTTCTGTATGTTTCACAAAGATGTCAGGGCCTGGGATTTTACCCAGTTTACCCTACTCATTACACCCAATCAACTGGTAGGATCTCCGTGAAACAGTAACAGGCTCACTTAGACATCGATTGCTGCCCCATGAAAATGCTGTGAACGGTCCTTGGTTCCCCGAGGATACGGGCTGGCAAGGCCCCTTATTTCTCCAACTCCCGTCATACCTTCGTTCCAGTTCTGATTTCTCAGGGGTGCGTGTTTGCAGCCCGCCACTCCATCCTCGCGTCCCACGCCCGCGCGATTCCTGCTCATGCTAGGGGCGCCAGCTTCGCCGGAGGACGCCCCGCTCTGCGGGTCCCCGACTCGGTTCTAGGTCCGGCTGCAGGTGCCACTCAGGTTTCGAGCGCTGAGGAGCAGAGAGCAAGGCCAGCCCGCTCGGGCCCCGCTGTCTCTGGCCTGCGGCTCCGCGCCCCGTGTGTTGGGGCGGCTGGGCGGGCGCAGAGGCTTCCCCGCCCCGGGGCGGTGCCCTCGCTCGAGGCTGGTGGCTCCTCCTCTCTCTGCCGGGCCCAGCCGCCTTCGGAGCTCAGCGCCGCCGCCATGTCCTCCGGTGCCAGCGCGAACGCCCTGCAGCGCCTTGTGGAGCAGCTCAAGCTGGAGGCCGCCGTGGAGAGGATCAAGGTGCAGGCTCCGGGGACCCACGCTCCGGTGCCTCCGCCCGCAGGGCGTGAGAGGAGGAGGCCGGGGGCCCGGGCCGAGCGCCAGCTGGGGGCCGCGGGGGCGGCGGCGAGGCCTCGGCGGGGGCCGGGGGACGGCGGGGGCCGCGGGGAGGGGGCGCGCGGGGCGAGCCGGGGCCGGGCCCTACGGGAGAAGGCCGCTCCTGGGGCTGCCCCGCGGTCGTGGTCCGGGCCGGGTCCCTGGGGGCGCGCCCACGCCCACTCCAGAAGGCGGCCGCGGTCAGTTCCTCGGAGGGCGCCCGGGCGGCCGGCGACTCGCGGGCCGGGAGGAGGGACCCAGGGCTGGGGAGGCCACCGCAGGGCCGCGACTTGGTGATGGATTGGTAGGATGAGAGCGAGAGGGAGTAGAGCCAGGATGCTTGGGTTTCTGTCGTCGTGACAATGTGGACGGCGCTGCCACCTGCCGAGGTAGAGAGGAGGGGGAGCGGGTTCGGGGACCGGCTGAGTTCGGCTGCGGACCTAGGGACTCCGGGCAACCACCGGGTGGGATTTGTCCTCATGGCCTGAAACTCAGCGCCCAGGGCTGAAAGAGATCATTCAAGTGCAGGGAGGCGAAAAAGCCTCTTCTATGAAGAGCAGAGCTCAGAGCTTGGGACCCGGGGATCAGCCACACCGATGGCCGAGAGAAGAGGAAGTAAGAGACAGCAAGGTTTCTGAGCAAGGAAGGGGGGATTTCCAAAAACTGGGGACTCAGTCAGCATGTCCAGGGTTAGTTAGTGGGCCAAAAGGCGTCTGTTGCAGACTTGTGTTTAGCAACGAGTGCAGCGTAATTTGCAGAAGGTCTGTAGGAAGGAACACACCCGGGGTAGTCCCTGTGCCTCCGCGGCGCCCTTGCTGTGTGCCTGGCACTGCTACAGGGAATAGGGTGGTTCTGGAGGGGAAGGTAGACAGCAAATTAACGGATACGTAGCTCTGCTTCACATACTAAGTGGAGTGAAGATTATAAACAGGGTAAGTGAGAGAGGGCGTAGAACGTAGATGTTTGGTGGCTTATGTGTTAGTAAAAGCAGAATCTGGACTGTCACAGGGCAGGCTGAATTTTTTCTTCTTCTTTTTAAAGAAATCTAGTTTTAAAGAGGAAATAACGTGGTTTTTAAACTTAGAAAATGAAAAGCCATGTTTTGGGGTTGAGAGGAAGGAACAAATTATATTTTTAGGTTCCAGGGAAGAAACAAATGGAAGCCAATTGCTGGTAGAGGAGATAGGGCTATGGGGGTTGGGGGATTGGTGGCACAGCTTCTGAGACAGGAAGAAAGAAGGTAAAGATGTGTGTAAAGATATGTTTCTGGATATGGGCTTAAAGACTTGTGACAATTTTCTTTGTGAAATAGGAGGCCACGTTTTCTTCTAAGGCAGAGGAAATGGGACTAAGGGAGTGGCCCTAAGCGGGCAGGTAGATGGGCTGTGACTCCGAAGACCCAGCTGCTGTGAGAAGGGAGACTGCTGGTCATATTTGCTGGTCACGTTTCTCAAAAGAGACTCCAGCAACCTTTGGCCATCCTGGAATGTGAGTGCTGAAGGTGAACGGTAGTTGATGGAGGAGTGAGTTAGCAGGAGAATATATGTCCGAAAGGTGGAGGTAGGGCCGGAGGGCAAGGCCTGGCAATGTCTGGCCAGAAAGAGGCTGAGCCTAGGTGGATAGAGAAGGAACGGAGCCAGCCTCCTGGTGATGGCTGAAACAGAAGGGGAGGAGGTGATGTCTGGTGATCCCGGTGAGGTCAGAGTAGAGTAAAGGAAGAATAAAGGAGGCAGCACCCTGGATGGGAAGGAGAGATTGTGATCAGAGAGTAGGAGACTGGGGTGTAAAATTTCAGAAGTGGAGCAGTTACAGGTGTTGTAACTGTATCTGTTGGCATTGAAGAGAAGGCTGTTTGTGGAGAGGAAGTCAGGGAACTGAAACCAGGGTTGTTGGAAATTCACAAAGACAATGTGGGGACCTGGGGTGGAAAGCAAAACTCTGATCCAGTCAAATGCCTGTCTATCTGTCAAGTAGCTAGGAAAAATATTCTTTTTTTTTTTTTTTTTTTTTTTTTTTTTTTTTTTTTTTTTTTTTTTTTTTTTTTTTTTTTTTTTTTTTTTTTTTTTTGAGATGGAGTTTTGCTCTTATTGCCCAGATTGGAGTACAATGGTGCAATCTCAGTTCACTGCAACCTCTCCTTCCCGGGTTCAAGTGATTCTCCTGCCTCAGCCTCCTGAGTAACTGTGATTACAGGCACCTGCCACCATGCCTGGCTAACTTTTTTTTTTTTTTTGCATTTTTAGTAGAGACAGGGTTTCACCATGTTGGCCAGGCTGTTCTCGAACTCCTGGCCTCAGGTGATCCTCCCACCTTGACCAACCAAAGTGCTGGGATTACAGGTGTGAGCCATGGCACCCGGCCGGAAAGATATTATCTACATTTGAAAAATGATGCTAAAACTGAGAGCCATGTAATTCAGGTGAATTGCCCAAGCTCACAGTAAGCTTATTAACTAATAGGATAATAAGCTTATTTAAGAGGTGTAGTCATGGAAGTGTGATCTGGGATACTTGGCAGGGGTTCTCTCAAGCAATACCTTAGAGAGTCACAGCATTCAGGGTCTGGTCTGTCTCATTTCAGGACTCAGTGTTGGATGTGCTTAGCATACCCAGAGGTATCTTCTCTTTGATAGACTTGCTATCTGAAAAATAAACCAGGACAGCAATTTTCTAGCATATAGTAGAGGACATCCCTTCCCAGCTCCTGAAATGCTTGGTATCCTTTCAAGGACTCCTCCTTTAGAGAAGCCTCCCAGAAGTTGCTGGGTAAACATGGACTCAAACCAAGGAAAGTCAGGTAACCTGGGTGGAGGTTATCCCACCTCCAGAGGCAGGGGATAGATTGCAAGTGTTTAGACTTCTATTCTCCTAGCCCAGAGCCTCTCTCCCTTGCTAATGTTAGAGAGATGCTGACCACGTTTACTCTTATTTTCTCTGCATATCCCCTTACCTTAACTTTTTGCTGTTTTTTTTGTTTGTTTGTTTGTTTGTTTGTTTGTTTTTTTGAGATGGAGTCTCACTCTGTCACCCAGGCTGGAGTGCGGTGGCATAATCTTGGCTCACTGCAACCTCTGCCTCCCGGTTCAAGCACTTCTCCTGCCTCAGCATCCTGAGTAGCTGGAACTACAGGTGCATGCCACCATGCCCAGCTAATTTTTGTATTTGTAGTAGAAACGGGTTTTACTGTGTTTGCTGGGATGGTCTCAAACTCCTGACCTCAGCTAATCCACCTGACTTAGCCTCCCAAAGTGCTGGGATTACAGGCGTGAGCCACTGCGCCTAGCCGACCATGTTCTTTAGACTAGAGTTCAGTTAGTCTCATTTCTCCAAGGGTCCTGGAAGATAGTGTCCCTCTACCTACCATGTGTAAGTTTACCTGTTGCCCCAATGCAAAGATAGCAAGCCTGAACATAATTGATTCTCAATTTCTTTTGAATTAGTAACTGTTATATATAACAATTCCAATTATTATTACTATTTTTCCTCCACCTCCCCTAATTCCAATTATTATTAACATGAAAATGTAAGAGCTTCTATTGAGAGAAAAGTAAACTTCAGCATTAGTATGGCAATATTATATTTTGTGTTTACATAATACGGAGTAAGCTGTCATTACATTAATGCAACCAAAATTCCTAGAGCTGTCCAGAAACTTGGTAGCAATTGTAACATAGACAGTTCATTTTCTAGTTATTTGGAGGTTTGGAAAATTAACACAAACTAGTAGTAATACCTGAACACCAATTGGAACCATTTTTGTACAATATGAGTGAATTTTATTCAAAACACCTTTTTTTTTTGAGACTGAGTCTTGCTCTGTCACCCATGCTGGAGTGCAGTGGCATGATGTTAGCTCACCACAACCTCCACCTCCTGGGTTCAAGCAATTCTCCCGCCTCAGCCTCCCGAGGAGCTGGGATTACAGGCGTGTACCACCACACCCGGCTAAAAACACCTTTTAATGCACACACACAAAAAGTACAATGAGAAAAGCCTCCAAGTAGAAATGGGCATCAAATGCAAGATAAGAATAGGCATAATAATATTGTATCAGTTAGTTTTTGCTGCCTAACAAATCACCTCAAAATTTAATGGCTTAAAACATTTATACTCAGTTCTTAGAATGGACAATTTGAACTAGGTTGAACTGTACAGTTCTGCTGATCTTCTGGGCTCTCCCATGCATCTGTAATCAGGTAGGGTGTTGGCTGGTATTGGCTGGTATCTGGGTGTTTGAGAATGGCCTCACTCACATGTCTGCAGGTTGATAGACAGGTGGCTGGTTCTAGCTTACCAGTTCTCCACCACAAGACCTCCAGGAGGCTAGCTGAGGCTCATTCAGATGGTTGTCTTACAGTTCCACCTGTACCAAGAGAGGTAGGTGCAGAGATTCTTGAGGACTAGCTTGGAACTTGCCCTTTATTTCTGCAATATTCTCCTGGCCAAAGTCAGCCCAGATTCAAGGGGTGGGTCAATAGACTCTACCTCTTGGTGGAAGAAGCTGAAAACTATTGTGATCACATTTGCAGTCTACCACAAATATATTGACATATGTCTGCACTATTTTAAAGGCTTTACATGTGTGAAGTCAATTGTTACAGCAACCCAATGTGGTGGGTTTCTATTTCTAAATATTTCATAGATGACAAAACAGCTACTGAGATGTTGAGTAACTTGCAGAAGGTTATATAGGTAGTGACAGAGCTGAATTTGAGTCCAGGCATTCTAGTTCCAGAGACTATATTCCTAAACAGTAAGCTACACTGCCTCAAAAGCAGGGCGGAAGAACTTTATCACTTGTTTGGAGCAGACTGAATAAGTCTTCAGACTTGTAAACATTACGACAATTCGCTCATTTGGCAAACTTGGATATATCAATGCATGCTTTATATAAGTGAAAATTTGTCAAGGGAATGCTAGAATGAGCTATTTCTTTACCGATTCAGTCTCAAAACTACATTTCTAAATGAATCAGAGACACAGCTTTTTCTTGGCTTTGTTGAATAAGCAACCAAACCCCAAAATATCTAAATTTAAGTTCATAGAAATTGTAACCTTTCCTCTGTGTAGTTCAAGTATTAGAACTTTCAGCGGAAAGAGACTTTTGGAGGTCACAAAAAGTTGATATTTACCAGGTTGGATGATCATTTTCAGAATATCCTTGGCTGCTGGATGGCTCGGCTGTGACAGCGTGCCATGTTTCTGTCCCTTTGTTTCAGGTCTCTCAGGCAGCTGCAGAGCTTCAACAGTACTGTATGCAGAACGCCTGCAAGGATGCCCTGCTGGTGGGTGTTCCAGCTGGAAGTAACCCCTTCCGGGAGCCCAGATCCTGTGCTTTACTCTGAAGACTCGTGAGTAATGATACACCATGATGTCTTGGGGCCATAGCATGATCACAGGGCTTCCCAAAAGATTTGAGCAACTGAGTTTTGAATGTCTACTATTCTTGGGGGAATTAAAGTAAAAGCCAGCAAAATGCACAACTTTCACTGAAGGGTGATTCTTGTGAATAGTTATGTTGCCTGTAGAATACATCCATTTAGGAGAGTCTGAAGTTTCTTTGGCATTAACTCATGAAATGCCAATATCCTTCTGTACTTGAGCTCTTTAATTGAGTTGGCTGGTAGTAAATTCTTTTTTTTTTTTTTT
>PVKP010007777.1:0-75548 GCA_004027715.1 Plecturocebus donacophilus
ACTCTCTTCTGGCTTGTAGGGTTTCTGCTGAGAAGTCTGCTGTGAGTCTGATGGGCTTCCCTTTGTGGGTAACCCGACCCTTCTCTCTGGCTGCCCTTAGCATTTTCTCCTTCATTTCAACCCTGGTGAATCTGACGATTATGTGTCTTGGGGTTGCTCTTCTTGAGGAATATCTTTGTGGTGTTCTCTGTATTTCCTGGACTTGAATATTGGCCTGCCTTACTAGGTTGGGGAAGTTTTCCTGGATAATATCCTGAAGAGTATTTTCCAGCTTGGATTCATTCTCTTCTTCACATTCACGTACTCCTATCAAACGTAGATTAGGTCTTTTCACATAGTCCCATATTTCTCGGAGACTTTGTTCATTCCTTTTTACCCTTTTTTCTGTCATCTTGCCTTCTCGTTTTATTTCATTGAGTTGATCCTAGACCTCTGATATCCTTTCTTCTGCTTGGTCAATTCGGCTGTTGAAACTTGTGCATGCTTCGCAAAGTTCTTGTGTTGTGTTTTTCAGCTCCATCAATTCACTTATATTCTTCTCTAAGTTGTCCATTCTCGTTAACATTTTGTTAAATCTTCTTTCAAGGTTCTTAGTTTCTTTGCATTGGGTTAGAACATGTTCTTTTAGCTCACAGAAGTTTCTTATTATTCACCTTCTGAAGCCTGATTCTGTGAGTTCGTCACATTCATCCTCCCTCAGGCCTTGTTCTCTTGCTGATGAGGAGCTGCAATCCCCGGTAGGAGGAGAGGCATTCTGATTTCGGGTGTTCTCAGCCTTTTTGCACTGATTTCTTCCCATTTTTGTGGATTTATCCACCTGTCGTCTTTGTAATTGCCGACTTTCAGATTGGGTCTCTGAGTGGATGTCTGGCTCGTTAGTGATGAAGTTTTTCCCGTTTCTTAGTTTTCCTTCGGGGGGCGCCCCTTTGCCACAGAGCTGGGCCTTCCCAGGTTCAGTTGTGCTTGCTGTGCTTCCCGGGTTCGGCTGTGCTTGCTCTCAGTCCTCAGCGCTTCCAATTGCGCTTCTCCTTGTGGGAATGAGACCAGCGGAGCCCGACCAAAAGGGCACCCAGTCCCGTATACTCCGCACTGAGAAGCACCACGCCACAGCGCCGGCAAAACAGCCGCGCCAGCCAAAAGAGTCACGCTGGCGACCCGTGTGGCTCCTTCGCCGGGAATCTCCCAGTTTGTGGGCATCAAAAATTCGTCTGCAATTGCGGCATCCACACACTCTCTGTGGTTTCACTGGGAGCTACAATCCTGAGCTGCTGCTACGTGGCCATCTTGAATCTCTCTCTGCCCAGGGATGAAGTTTTTTCTGTTTCTTACTTTTCCTTTGGCGGACGCCCGTTCCCCACAGAGCCGGACCTTCCCGGGTTCACTGTGCTTGCTGTGAAACTCTCAGTCCTCAGCGCTTCCAATTGCTGTTCTCCTTGTGGGGATGGGACCAGCCAAGCCTGTCCGTCCTGTATACTCCACACCGAGAAGCGCCGCACTGGGGCACCGGCAAAACAGCCGCGCCGGCCAAAAGAGTCGCACTGGTGACCCATGTGGCTCCTCTGCCAGGAATCTCCCGGTCTGTGGGCAACAAAAATTCGTCAGAAAGTGTGGCGTCCACTCGTTCTCTGCGCTTTCACTGGGAGCTACATTCCTGAGCTGTTGCTAATCGGCCATCTTGGATCTCTCTCCCTTAGCATTCTTATAATATGTACATTTTGGTTATGATTATCTTATCCCTTTAAAATATCACTCAATTTAGTTTGCTAATATTTGGTATAAATATTTGTACCGATATTCATGCAGAACATGTAATTTACTCTCTCTGTCAGATTTTGGTATCACATTTAGCTAGGCTCCTAAAACAAATGTGGGAAATGTTTCTACTCTGTTTATTTTCTGAATTTCTTTAGCATATTGACTGTTATTTCTTCCTTAAATGTACTTTGTAAGGATATATTAGTAAAGCCATCTATGCTAGAAGTTTTCTCTGTGAAAAAATTTAAATTACATTCAATTTAGAATTATAGTTCTATTTCTCTTTTGTATTTCTTCTTGTGGTAGCTTTGATAAGTTGTATTTTTCTAGGAAGTTTTCATCTAAATTTTCAAATTTATTAGCTTAAAATTGTTCATAATATCCTCTTATGATCTTTCTGATGTCTTAGAATCTGTAATAGTTATCTTTATTTTATTCCTGGTATTGGTTATTTGTGTCTCCTCTTTTTTTTCTTGAGCAAGCTCTTTGGAGTTTATCACTTTTATTAGTCTTTTTCAAAAACAATTTTCAACTTTGTTGTTTCTTTGTATTGTTCATTTGTGTCCTACTTTATCATTTTCTGCTCTTTATTATTTCCTTCTTTGTATTTTCTTTGAATCCTGTTTGCTGTTATTTTTCTAACTTTTTGAAATGGATGCTTAATTTATTGATTTGTAGCCTTTAACTTACAAGTTTTGATATGTCATATTTTCATACATAATTCAATTCAAAGTAGTTTAAAATTTCTACTTTGATTAATTTCAGTTATTTAGAATTGTACTTTTAAATTTTCAGACATGGGCTGGGTGTAGTGGCTCACGCCTGTAATTCCAGCACTTTGGGAAGCTGAGGTAGACGGATCACGAGGTCAGGAGTTTGAGACCAGCCTGGCCAACATGGTGAAACCCTGTCTCTACTAAAAATATGAAAAAATTAGCTGGGCGTAGTGGTGCACACCTGTAATCCCAGCTACTCAGGAGGCTGAGGCAGGAAAATCGCTTGAACCCGGGAGACGGAGGTTGCATTGAGCTGAGATCATACAATTGCACTCCAGCCTGGGTGACAAGAGTGAGACTTCATCTCAAAAAAAAAAAAGAAAAAGAAAAAAAATTAAATTCCCAGACATTTGGAAATTAGTTATCTTTTCATTCTCAGTCCTTTTCTTGATTGCACTGTAATTTCAGTCCTCTGTTAATTGTCTATTTTTATAAATTTTTATCTGTACTTGAAAAGAATATATATTTTTTAGTTGTTGAGCATAGTATTGCATAGATGTTAATTAGGTCAAGTTTGTCAGTTATGTTGATCAAATCTTCTATAGCCTTACTGAATATTTTTTTCTAATTGTACTATCAGTTATTGAGAGATATGTATTAAAAACTTCCACTATGATTCAAGATTTGTCTGTTTTTCTGGTACTTTATATGTATTTGAGACCATGTTATTAAGTGAATACTTACGTGAATACTTAAGATTATTGTATCTTTCTTGAATTCAACCTCTTATCATTATAAAGTGTGTCCCTTAAGGTCTCAGTTTTCTGATATAATACAACCACACCCACATTCTCTCTCTCTCTCTCTCTCTTTTTAACAAATCAGAAAGTTTTATTAGCAGTAATATTGTGTTTCTTTTTTTATTGTTGTACTTGAGGTTTTGCAGAACATGCAGGTTTGTTATATAGGTGTACATGTGCCATGGTGGTTTGCTGCCCCCATCAACCCGTCGTCTACATTATGTGTTTCTCCTAATGCTATCCCTCCCCTAGCCCCCCACCCTCTGACAGGCCCCAGTGTGTGATGTTCCCCTCCCTGTGTCCATGTGTTCTCATTGTTCAGCTCTTACTTATGAGTAAGAACATGTGCATGCAGCTGTTTCTTATTTGCATGGTACATCTTTCCTGTTATTTTACTTCTATCATTCTGAATCTTTACATTTTTGCTGTATCTTTTTGTAGGCAGCAGGTTGTTAGCCAACATTTTTTATCCGGTAGGATATTCTTTGTCTTTTGTCAGAACATTTACTTCATTCACATGTAATGTAATTACTGATATTTGGGGATTTAAATCTATCCTATTACTGTTTATTCTCTGTACGTCTCCAATGTTCTATATTCTTTTTCAACATGCTATGGCCTTCTTTGGGAATGACTTTTACTGTTTTTATATTTTCCTCTATATATTATCATTCTTTTACACTTATCCAACAGATTGCAACATGCATATTTAACTTATGAAAATCACATGTAGATTAGCCTTTTTACCTTCTCCCAGACAATGCACTTATTTCTCATTATCCCCTTTGACTTATATACTCTTGATGTTGTACTTTTAAATTCTCTACTGATGAATCTTATGGTAAGAGTATATTTAGTTTAATAAGAAACTGCCAAAGTTTTTCCAAAGTGGCTGTGCTGTTTTGCATTTCCACCAACAAAGAATTACTGTTCCTCATCCTTGCTAGCATCTAGTATTGTCAGTATTTGAATTTGCTCATTCTAATAGGTGTATAGAGGTATCTCATTGGTTTTTTTGTTTTTGTTTTGTTTTGTTTTTTGTTCGTTTGTTATTGTTGTTGTTATTGTTTTGAGATGGAGTTTCTGTCACCCTGGCTGGAGTTCAGTGGCACAATCTTGGCTTACTGCAACCTCCACCTTCCAAGTTCAAGTGATTCTCCTACCTCCATGTCCTGAGTAGCGGGGATTCATATGCCATCACACCTGGTTAATTTTTGTATTTTTAGTAGAGATGGGTTTTCACCATGTTAGCCATGGGTGGTCTTGAACTCCTGACCTTAAGTGATCTGCCTGCCTCAGCCTCCCAAACTGCTGGGATTACAGGCTTGAGCCACCACACCCAGGCCCTCATTGTTGTTTAATTTGTAATTTCCTATATACATAGAATGCTGAGCATCTTTTTATATGCTTATGTGTCATCTGTATATCCTCTTTGGTGAGATATCTTTACAGGTCCTTTGCCCATTTTTAAATAAGATTGTTTTATTATAGTGAAAGATAAAGAGTTCTTTGTATATTTTAGATACCAGCCCTTTATCAGATATGTGTTTGGCAAAGATTTTCTTCCCAGTTTATGGCTTGTATTTTCATTATCTTAGTACCCTTCATGAGTAAAACTTTTTAATGAAGACCATCCTATAATCTTTTCTTCTGTTGTGCTTTTAGTGTTATAGCTAAAAAGTCATCACCAAACCTAAGCTCACCTAGATGTCCTCCTGTGTTATCTTTTAAGAGTTATATAGTCTTGCATTTTACATTGTTATGATCCATTTTCAGTTACTGTTTTTTGAAAGGTGTAAGATCTTTGTCTAGATTATTTTTTTCCTTGAGCATGGATTCCCACAATGTCCAAATGGTATTCCAACACCATTTGTTGAAGACTATTCTTTCTCCATTAAATTGCCTTTGCTCCTTTGTTGAAGAATAGTTAGCTATGTTTGTGTGAGTCTATTTCCATTGATTTATTTGTCTATTCTTTCACCAATACCACACTGTCTTGATTATTGTAGTTTCATCATAAGTCGTGAAGTTGGGTAATGGCGATTCTCCAACTTTGTGGTTCACCTTCAATATCATAGTGGCTATTCTGGGTCTTTTGCCTTTCCACTTAAAATTTATAATCAGTTTGTCCTTGTACACAAGTAAGTTCCTGGAATTTTTATTGAGATTGCATTGAATCTATAGATCAAGATAGGAAGAGCAGACATCTCAACAATATTGAGTCTTCCTGTTCAGGTGTATGGAATATCTCTCCATTCATTTAAATCTTCTTTGATTTCCTTTATCATGTTCTTGTAGTTTCTCTCATATAGATTTTTACATATTTTGTTGGATTTATACCTAAGTACTTTACTTTTTTAGCTGCTGATATAAATGACATTGTATTTTTAAATTTCAAATTCCAGTTGCTTATTGCTGATATATAAGAAAGCAATTGACTTGTATATTGACCTTGTGATTCATTGGGATTTTTTAACATAGACAATCATGTCATCTGTGAACAAAGACAGTTCTTTTTCCCCCTTCTCAATCCGTATACTTTTCATTCCCTTTTCTTGTCTTATTGCATTAACTAGGACTTCCAGTGTGATGTTGAATAGAAAAGGTGAGGGGACATCTTTGTAGGGAAACATTTAGTTTCTCATCATTAAGTATGATGTTAGCTGTATGTTTCTTGTAGATATTATTAAGTAGAGGAAGTTCCCCTCTATTCCTAGTTTGCTGAAGTTTTTATTATGAATCGGTGTTAGATTTTGTCAAATGCTTTTTCTGCATCTACTAATATGATCACATAACTTTTCTTCTTTAGCCTGTTGGTACAATATAATAATGGCCTTGCATAATAAATCCCACTCAATCATGGTGTATAATTATTTTTATACATTGTTGGATTTGACTAATTTTTTGAGGATTTTTAAATCTATGTTGATGAGAGATATTGGTCTATAGTTTTTCTTTCATGTAATGTCTCTGTATGGCTTTTGAATTAGGGTTATGCTGGCCTCATCAAATGTTTTAGGAAGTATTCTCTTTGATTTTATTTTCTGGAAGAGACTGTAGATAGTATAATTTCTTTTTTAAATGTCTGGTAGAATTCACCAGTGAATCTGTCTGGGCCTTGTGCTTTCTGTTTTGAAAAGTTTTAATTATTGATTCCATTGAAGTGATTCTCCTGCCTCAGCCTCCTGGGTAGCTGAGACTACAGGTGCACACAACCATGCCTGGCTAATTTTTGTGCTTTTAGTAGAGACAGGATTTCACCATATTGGCCAGGCTGATCTTGAATTCCTGACCTCATGATCCACCCTCCTCAGCCTCCCAAAGTACTGGGATTACAAGTGTGAGCCACCACACCCAGCCTGATTCTATTTCTTTAATAGAGATAGGCCTACTAAAATTATCTACTACTTCTGTGATTTTTGGTAAATTATGTCTTTAGGGAATTGGTCCCTTTCATCTGGGTTATAAAATTTAAGAGCATAGAGTTATTTGTGCTCTAAAAATTTATTATCCTTTTAGTGTCCATGCAATCAGTAGTGATGACCATTTTGTTTCTTTTTTTTCCCCTCACCATTTTCATTGTTTCCAAATTTTATTCCATAAAAAGGGCGATATGTCAGGAAGAGTCCTTGAAGAGTAGACTAAGATGTCCATGAAGAGTGACCATCATCATGACAATAAAGTATACAATTAGACAGAAATGACAAGGACCCATTTCTGATATTAGTAATTTGTGCTTTCTGACTTTTGTTCTTAGCTACCCTAGCTAGAAGCTTATCAATTTTATTGATCTTTTCAAAGCAGCTTTTTGTTTCTTTTATTTTTTCTATAGATTTCTTGTTAACAATTTCATTGATTTCTGCTCTAATCTTTATTATGTATTTTCTTCTACTTGCTTTGAATTTAATTTGCGTTTCTTTTCTAGTCCCTCAAGGCAGAATATTGGATTATTTCTTTCAGATCTTTTTTGTTTTCTAATATGCACATTCAGTACAATACATTTTCCTGTAAACACTGTTTTCAAAGTAAAAATACTTTGAAATAAATGAAAATGAAAATACAACTTATAAAAATATGAAGGATTCAGCAAAAACAGTGTTTACAGGAAAATACTTTTGATTTCAAAGTAAAAATACTTTGAAATAAATGAAAATGAAAGTATTTTCTCTTGAGATTGTTTATTTGACCTACTTGTCATTTAGAGGTCTGTTATTTAATTTTCAAGTTTTGGGGTTTTCCAGCTATCTCTTTCTTACTGATTTCTAGTTTAATACTATTTAGGTGTGAAAGCATACTTTGTATAATTTGTATTCCTTCTAAATTTGCTAAGACGAGCGCATATATGACAAATCCACAGCTAATATTGTATGGAATGGGGAAAAGTTGAAGGCACTTCCTCTAAGAACTAGAAAAAGACAAGGATGCCCACTATTACCACACGTATTCAGGAATAGTACTGTAGTCCTAGCCAGAACAGTCAGGCAGGAGAAAGAAATAAAAGGTATTCAAATGGGAAAATAAGAAGCCAGATTATCTTTTTTTTGCTGATGACATGATCTTATATATCGAAAAACCTAGAGACCACCAAAAAACTCTTAGATCTGACAAATGAATTCAGCGAAGTTGTGGGATACAAAAATTTGTAGCGTTTCTATACACCAACAATGATCTATCTGAGAAAGAAATCAAGAAGGCATTCTCATTTACAATAGCTATAAAAAAATAAAATACCTAGAAATGTATTTAATCAAGGAGGTCACAGATCTCTACCGAGAAAACTACAAAACACTGATGAAATAAATTATAGATGGCACAAACAAATGGAAAAATATCCCATGCTCATGGATTGGAAGAATTAATATTGTTCAAATATCCATACTGTCCAAAGCAATCTACAGATTCAGTGCAATCCCTATTAAAATACCAATGTCATTTTCCACAGTTAGAAAAAAAAAATCCTGAGATTCATATAGAACTAAAAATGAGCCTCAATAGCCAAAGCAATCCTAAGCAAAAAGAACAAAGCTGAAGACATCAGCCTACTTGACTTCAAATTATATTAGAAAGCTATAGTAACCTAAATAGCATGATACAGTTATAAAAATAGATACATAGGTTAATGAAACAGAATAGAGAACCCAGAAATAAAGGCACACATTTAGAGTCAGCTGATCTTTGAGAAAAGTGACAAGAACGTATACTGGGGAAAATATACCCTCTTCAATAAATGGTGCTAGGAAAATTGGATTGCTATATGCAGAAGAATGAAACTGGATCCCTATCTCTCACTATATAAAAAAATTAACTAAAGATGGATAAAAGCTTGAGCATAAGACCCCAAACTGTAAAAATACTGGAAGAAAACCTAGGAAAAACTCTTTTGAACACTTGTCTAGGCAAAGAAATTATGACTAAGACCTCAAAAGCACAGGCTACAAAAAGAAAAATGTACAAATAGGACTTAATTAAACTAAAAAGCTTCTGCACAGCAAAAGAAATAATCAATAGAATGAAGAGACAACTTCTTCCATTCAGTGGAATGGAAAAAAGTATTTGCAAACTATTCATCTGATAGGGAACTAATATTCAGAATATACGAAAGGAACTCAAACAACAACAAAACATAACAATAATTCCAAAAGGCAAAGGATATGAGCAGACATTCTTCAAAAGAAGACATACAAATGGCCAACAGGTATATGAAAACATGCTTAATATCAGGAATCATCAGAGAAATGCAAATTAAAACCACAATAATATACCAACTTATACCAGTGAGAATAGTTATTATTACTATTATTAATATTTTTGAGACAGAGTCTTGCTCCATCGCCAGGTGCCAGGCTGAGTGCAGTGGCACAATCTTGGCTCACTGCAACCTCCACCTCCCAGGTTCAAGCAATTCTTCTGCCTCAGCCTCCCGAGTAGCTGGGACTACAGGCATGCACCACCATGCCCAGCTAATTTTTGTATTTTTAGTAGAGACGGGGTTTCACCATGTTGGCCAGGATGGTCTCAATCTCTTGACCTCGTGATCTGCCCGCCTTAGCTTCTCAAAGTGCTGGGATTACAGGCATGAGCCACCGCCCCCGGCCTCTTTTCTATTTTTTTTCTTTCTTTCTTTCTTTTTTTTTTTTGAGACAAGTCTCACTCTGTCGCCCAAGCTGGAGTGCAGTGCTGTGCACTCCTAGGTTCAAGCAATTGTCCTGTCTCAGCCTCCCAAGTAGCTGGGACTACAGGCGCATACCACCATGCCTGGCTACTTTTTATATTTTTAGTAGAGATGGAGTTTCACTGTGTTCACCAGGCTGGTCTTGAACTCCTGATCTCTGGTGATCCACCTGCCTTGGCCTCCCAAAGGGCTGGGATTACAGTCGTGAGCCAGCACGCCCAGCCAAGAAGGCTTTCAAACAGAAACACAAAGAGGAACAGAAGAAACTTGATGAGCTAAAAACAAAGGCCACAGGCAAGGAACCCTGGGCCACAGGTGAAATTAAGAAATCTGGCAAAAATTTAGCTGTTCCTTGTGCCTGAGGTAATGGTGACTTTTGACTCCATTCCTATAAGCATCTATATTCTTTTTCATAACACTTTTTGCCACCTATAGCTAGAATGATTGTATAGTCATGAAGCCTCTTGTACATTTAAGAATAAACTTTTGTAAAAACAAAAAGGTAAAAAACAATTACTGATTTTGGTGAGGATGCAGATAAAAGGGAACTCATACACTGTTAGTGGGAATGTAAATCAGTGCAGCTCCTGTGGAAAACAGTATGGAAGTTTCTCAGTGAACTAAAATGCAACTACCATTCAATTGAACAATCTCACTACTGGGTATCTACCCAAAGGAAAAGAAATAAATATACCAAAAAGATACCTGCACTTGTATGTTTTCTGAAGCATAATTAACAATAGCAAAGATATGGAATCAACCTAAGTGTCCATCATTGGATGATTGGATAAAGAAAATGTGGTATGGATACATACATTGAAATACAACTCAGCCATTAAAAAAAGAATGAAATGTCTTTTGCAACAACATGGATGAAACTAGAGGTCATTATCTTAAGTGAAACAAGTCAGGCATAGAAATTCAAATATCGAATCTTCTCACATATAAGTGGGTACTAAAAATGTATACCCATGAACTTAGAGTGTGGAGTGAGTGAGTGAGTGGAGAAAGTACTGTAATCCCAGCACTTTGGGAAGCCTAGATGCAAAGATTGCTTGAGCCCAGGAGTTCGAGACCAGCCTGGGTAGCATGGAGAAACCCCTTGCCTACAAAAAATACAAAAATTAGCCTGTCATGGTGCTGCATGCATGTATTCCCAGCTACCTGGTATAGTTAGGCAGAAGGATCAATTGAGCTGGGGAGGTTCAGGTTGCACTGAACTATCATGGTGCCACTGTGCAAGTAATAGCCAGTTGGTTTACTGAATAGGTTAATAAAATTGATAAACCACTAGTGTGACAGATAGATCCATATGGCCAATAAGCATATGCAACGTGCTCAGCATGGTTAGTCATAAGAAAATACAAATTAAAACTACAATGAGCTGCCATTATAACCCCACCAGAATGGCTGAAATTAGAAGGATTGACGATACCAAATGTTGATGAGAATATGGAGCAACCAGAACTCTCATATATTACTCGTAGGGGAATTGTTACAAAAATTTGGAAAACTCTGTGGTAGTCACTAGTACAGCTAATGATGCCCCTCGGCTTATGGCAGTGTATGTTAAGGTAAACTCATCACAAGGTGAAAATATTGTAAGTAAAAACTGCATTTAATACACCTAACCTGGCAAACATTATAACTTACCGACTTATCCTATAGTGTAGAGCAGCAGTCCTTGAGCTTTTTGACACCAGGGACCAGTTTAGTGGAAGATAATTTTACCACAGACTTGGGATATAGAGGATGGTTTCGGGATAAAACTGTTCCGCAGTAGATCATCAGGCATTAGATTCTCATAAGGTGCGTGCACCCTAGACCCTGTGCATGTGCAGTTCACAGTAGGATTTGTACACCTATGAGAATCTAGTGCTGCTGCCGATCTAACAGGATGGGGAGCTCAGGTAGTAATGCTTCTACCACTAACCTCCTGCTGTGCAGCCTTGTCGTAACAGGCCATGGACTGCTGTAGAGTATCAGTTGTTTATCCTCATGATCATGTGGCTGACTGAAAGCTGTGGCTTGCTGCCACTGCCCAGCATCACAAGAGCATCATAGCACATATTGCTAGCCTGGGAAAAGATCAAAATTCAAAATTTAAAGTATGATTTCTACTGAATGCATATCACTTTCACACCATTGTAGTCAAAATTGTAAGTTGAACCACTGTAAGTCGGGACCATCTGTGTACATATATGTACCATATATACCTCATGACCTCTCGTATTTCATTTCTGGGTATGTAACAGAGAAATGATTGCTACAACCCACAAAAGACATGAAAATGAATGTTCACAGCAGTTTTATTCATTTTAACCCAAAACTAGAGACATACCAAATGTCCAACAATAATGTAAGTTGTGATATATTCTATGATGGAATGGTAGATAGCAGTGAAAAATAACTAACTGCTGCTATCTACAACTACATACATGAATCTTAGAGATTTATCACAGATTCATGTTGAGCAAAAGCCAAGCACAAGAGAGTACAATACATATGTAAAAATTCATGGAACTATACACTTGAGATCTGTCCACCTTCGTGAAAAAAAATGTTTATATGTATATTATCATGGTTCAAATATGGAAAATATGTTCCATAACAGGCTGTCACACTTCATATCTGAATTCATAAAGTTTTTAGTCAAGAAAAGATTATTCTGCAAAATTAATGTTGTGTTTCAGACTCTATATGTTGAGTAACATCTTTTTTCTGATCTAACCTAATACGATGAGGAGGCAAGATTGAACTGCCTTCTGATAAAGAACCAAGAATTTTTTTCTCTACTTCCATTTGGTGCAGTGTATCAAACTAAAATTCAGAAAACCTAGTATATACAATTCTTAAAAATTTTAATTAATTTATTTATGTATTTATTTGTTCATTTATTGAAATGAAGTCTCTATCACCTAGGCTGGAGTGCAGTGGTGCAATCTCTCTGCTCACTTCAGCCTTCACCTCCCTGGTTCAAGCAATTCTTCTGCTTCAGCCTCGACAGTAACTGGAATTACAGGCACCCAACACCATGCCCAGTTAATTTTTGTATTTTTAGTAGAAATGAGGTTTCACCATGTTGGCCAGGCTGGCCTCAGAACTCCTGAGCTCAAGCAATCTACCTTCCTCAGCCTCCCAAAGTGTTGGGATTATAGGCGTGAGCTACCATTTCCGGCCCAGAATTTTAAACATGGTTTTTAAAATTTAACAATAGCTAACTAGGAAAGGTCATCTGCTGTTGAATTTAGGTTGATCAGTCATAATTTTTTCTTTAAATTTACCTGTAAGATAATATTTTATATGTAAATCATATTTTGAGGACTTAAAAGTTTTATGAATAAAAAAATCATTTGGCTTTTATGTTTATATATTGCATAGAGAGGAAACAGTTTGGTATCATTTTTTCATTTACCATATATATTGCATAGAGAGGAAACAGTTTGGTATCATTTTTTCATTTACCATAGCTCTGTTAGTTATGGATGTCCACAAGAAATTAAATCGTTAGTTCATAAAATATTTTCTAATTCATTAATTCATTACCAAAAAAAAAATTTTCATGGCTGAGCATAGTGACTGATGGCTATAATCCTAGCACTTTGGGAGGCTAAGGCAGGAATATCACTTGAGGCCAGGAATTCAAGAAGACCAGCCTGGTAACATAGGAAGACTCTGTCTCTACAAAAAAAAAAAAAAAATACAAAAATTAGCCACACATGGTGGTACACACCTGTAGTCTCAGCTATTTGGAAGGCTGAGGTGGGAGCATCGCTTGAGCCAAAGAGGTTAAGGCTTCAGTGAACCAAGATCATTCCTTTGTACTCCAGCCTGGGCAACATAGTGAAATCCTGTCTCAAAATTTTTTTTAAACAATTTTTCAGCTGGGCACAGTGGCTCAAGCCTGTAATCCCAGCACTTCGGAAGGCTGAGGTGGGCGGATCACCTGAGGTTGGGAGTTCGAGACCAGCCTGACCAACATGGAGAAACCTGGACTTTACTAAAAATACAAAATTAGCCAGACATGGCGGCACATGCCTGTAATCCCAGCTACTCAGGAGGCTGAGGCAGGAGAATCCAGGAGGCGGAGGTTGCAGTGAGCTGAGATGTGCCATTGCACTCCAGCCTCAGCAACAAGAGTGAAACTCTGCCTCAAAAGAAAAAGAACCAATTTTTCTAATTTAAAATTGATTTTCATAGGTAGGGTCACCTGACTTTTTCCTACTCAGTATTCAGCAACTGTTTAAGATAAGAGAGTGACAAGTAGTGAATTGATACATACAGAATCCTGAAGAGTAATATATTTTTTTATAGGCAGAGCTTCTAGATGCTGCTGCTGGCATTCATGTGCGATTCAGATTAGGTGGAGTAAGTATGGATGAATGCTTATTAAGTAGTTTTAATGTACATTTTTATAGAACTTTTAAAAAATAGATATAATAATGTATTATTATTATACTTTAAGTTCTGGGATACATGTGCAGAACGTGCAGGTTTGTTACATAGTTACACATGTGCCATGGTGGTTTGCTGCTTCCATCACCCCATCATCTGTGTTAGGTATTTCTCCTAATGCTATCCCTCCCCTAACCGCCACCTCCTGACAGGCTCTGGTGTGTGATGTTCCCCTCCCTGTGTCCATGTGTTCTCACTGTTCAACTCCCACTTATGAGTGAGAACGGGCAGTGTTTAGTTTTCTGTTCTTGTGTTAGTTTGCTGAGAATGATGTTTCCAGCTTCATCCATGTACCTGCAAAGGACATTAACTCATCCTGTTTTATGGCTGCATAGTATTCCATGGTGTATATGTGCCACATTTTCTTTATCTGGTCTATCATTGATAGGCATTTGGGTTGGTTCCAAGTCTTTGCTATTGTGAACAGTGCTGCAATAAACATACGTGTGCATGGGTCTTTATAATAGAATGATCTATAATCCTTTGGGTATATGCCCAGTAATGGGCTTGCTGGATCAAATGGTATTTCTAGTTCTAGATCCTTGAGGAATTGCCACACTGTCTTCCACAATGGTTGAAGTAATCAACACTTTCACCAACAATGTAAAAGCATTCCTATTTCTCCACATCCTCTCCAGCATCTGTTGTCTCCTGACATTTTAATGATCGCATTGTAACTAGCATGAGATGGTATCTCATTGTTAAAGCACATTTTTATGAAATTGAAACAATGTAAGTTTTTAAAATGTGAAACATTTTTATAGATATATTACAATGGTTCTTTGAACTTTTCCATCTACAGGTTAAGTTTCCACCTGATATATACTATAAAATTTTTACTCACAGACATATTGAAGATCTGTGTGCTAACAGCCCTAGAAATTATGCAAAACTTCCATCAAAGCATACGTCTCATAATAAGGATGATCATCTTCAGGAAGAGGATTATAGTGGCTGGTATCATCGTATAGAAAACAATGGCTGGAGGCCAGTTTCTGATAGAGTAAGAAAAGAGAAATGTTAATAATTTTTAATCTTATCTATTTAGAAATCCATTTTTTAAAAAAATAATTTTAAAATTATTTTTTAAAATAAATTCTATTTAATTGATAAATTTTGCTTACATTAGCTACTCTGGGTTTGCTAATAATACTTCAAGGGACAGCAATTTTTTTTCTTATTACGTTTATTTCTACTTCTAATTATCAGCTTTGAATAGGCCATCTTTAGATACTCTCTGGTACTCAGCAGATTATATACTCAGTATACAGATTGTAAAATGTGATATGTTGAATATATTAACACTAAGTATTACCAGATGCTGTGGCTCATACCTGTAATCCCAGCACTTGGAGCTGAGATGGTGCCATTGCACTCCAGCCTGGGTGACAAAGTGAGACTCTGTCTCAAAAAGCAAACAAACAACAAAAACAAAACAAAACAAAAGAATATACTAAATGTAAAAATGAACAAGGTATGAATTCATTCGTTTAATAAACTATTGCATATCAACCATATGCCAGACATTGTTCTAGATGCTAGAGATAGACTTAAGTAAGTTAAGACTTAAGACCTTTCAATTAGGGAGACAGTCAAGTAAACAGGACATTTCAGTACAGTGTAGCAAACGTGTTAAGTGGTTTAAGAAGGACAAATATATAGTGTTTGGAAGGATTAACAAACTCTCCTTATTATCTAGGGTGTGTGTGATAGAGCAGGGGGAATGAGTCGGAAGGGGGAAAATAGACAACCATTTAGGAGAAAGTGTCATAAAGGGGAAACCACAAAGTCTTGGGACATGATACAGGGATTTCTGCATTCCTGAAAGGTGGCTGTACTCCTTAAGGATTAGAGTAATTTAAAGCTATCAGCACTAAGAGTAGCTTAGTCATCACGTGATAAGATGAGATACTCTTAGGATATATCTTTTTATCCATTCAACAAATACTTATTCAGTACCTCAGTACACTAGTACTTTGTCGATCTGTCTGTAGCATGTGCTTCTGAAAGCTGAGTGTACTACTTGCCCATTAGTTAATTAGAAATATCTTGAAAGGATCTATCCTCTCCTCTATTTCTATCTTGGCATATTTCTACTGAGCACGTAGAAGTTCTTGGCTATTTGCAAATAACCTCACAATCAGTATTTCAACATTTTGTATATTTATTTTTGCTTCTCAATAGTTTTGGCTATCTACTGACAGTATAGTGGTGGAAGACAAAAAGGAAAGTGAATTCCATTTTTCTAAACTAACGAGATGGCAAGACTTGGAAAAGAAAAGAAAACTTAGAAAAATAGAGTGGATGAGGCAAATGTAAGTTGATGAAACATGAAAGAAGTATGTAGTATTTGGGGAAAAAAATAAATTTGGAGAACTATACCTACTGCCTGATTTCAAGACTTGTAAAGCTACTATAATTGTGACATTGTGGTATTGGCATATAGACAGACATACAGATCATGGGACTGAATATGGAATTGTGAAATAAACCCCCATATATATTGTTAATTAATTTTTAATAGAGGTGCCAAGGGAACTAAACTGGGAAAAAAATAGTCTTTTCAATAAATTGGATATTAAATGCATAAAAATGAAGCTTGAGTGTTATCTTACAGCGTGTGTAAAATTACCTGAAAAGAGATCATAAATCTAAGTATAAGAGCAAAAACCATAAAGTATCTAAAAAACTAGTTGAAGGAGAAAATCCCAGTGCCTTTTGTTCTGGCCAAGATTTTTTAAAGAGGACACAGAAGCCAGGAACTATAAAAGAAACAATTTTAAATTTCTTCAAAATTAAAAGCTTTTGTTCTTTGATTGACATGTTACAAAAATAAAAATACAAGCCATAGACAGGGATATTTGCAAAGTATGTGTCTGACAAAGGTCTTTAATCAAGAATATGTTAAAAAAAAAAACTCTAAACAATAAAATTTTAAAGTGGGCAAAAAATTTGAATAAACACTCCAGTGAAATTATATAGATAGCAAATTAGCACAACCCAACCAGTGACTGACAGCATTAATCATTAGAGAAATGCGAACTAAAACAATAATGAGATACCACTACATACCCTCTAGAATGGCTCAAATAGTCTGTCATACCTATTGGTGGCAAGGATATGGAGCAAATGCAAATTAGTGTGTGCACTTTAGAAAACAGTTTGACAGGTTGTTTTAAAGAAGTAAACTATTAAACCTAGTCATTCTACCCCTACATATTTACCCAAGAGAAATAAAAACATGTCCACAGAAAGATTCTTTGTGAATGTTCATAGCTGGTTTATTTCTCATTATAATAGTGAAAAACCAGAAACAGCACAAATGTGCATCAGCAGGTGAATGGGTAAGCAAGTGATAGGATGTCTACACAAAGGAATACTACTCAGCAGTACCATGGAATGAACTACTGATACACAGAACGACATGGACCAACCTCAAAATAATGCTGTATGAAAGAAATCTGTCAAAAAATAGTACATACTCTATGATTCCATTTACATACAGTTCTAGAAGACACAAATCTGCAGTGCACAAAGTAGATCAGCAGTTGTCTGGAGATGGAAAAGAGGAAAGAGAGAGGGATTCCAAAGGAGTACAAGGAAACTTTGGAGGGTGATGGACAGATTCATTTTTTATTGTAGTGATGGATTTATAGGTATATAGACATGTCAAAACTGTACATTGTACAATTTAAATATGTGTAGTTTATTGTACGTCAACCATACTTCAGTAAAATAGTTTAAAAAGTAAAGAACATGTGCAGACAATCAGAAGATCTCCCTGGCAGCTCTGAAGCAGTCCTTCATCTCTTGTAATCACAGCATGGGTTCAGGGCAACCCCGTTTTCCATTGCAAGGGTCACAGGGTTACAGTGCCTACAGCACTACCAAATGCTTAAACCTGCCAGGTCTTTTGCACTAAGATAAGGGCACTAGTGGTGAAGAAGTAGAACCCTGAGACCTGGGATTAGGACATTTGGGCAAACATACACAAGGCTAAGAACTTTGAGCTTCCAAAGTGCCTTGTTGGTGTAGGGAGCCCTTGCTCTCCCTTTTGAGGGAAGCAACTCTTCTCTGCATGAAAGCCTTTCAGTGACTGCACTGGCACAGTTGCCACACACATTTATGCTGATTGTCCTCAGGATCTCCCCTCCACTATTTCTCGTTGCCTTCAGCTCACAATGAGATTTGTATCTCAGGACAGCCCAGACAGCAGTAGAAGGTCCACTCCAAGAGGAGATAGTTTAGAAAACCAGAAAAGTTACAAGAACTTACTAATCTATATTGCCAGCAGTCTCAGAAGCATTGTGTGAGGGTGGATTCTAAGATTGTTAGATCAAGTTGGCTGGGCTGAACTTACTAATATGACCATACTCACCTGGGATAGTGGATTTAATGTTTTGGCTGAGTTCGCAGAAATTATGTTAATGGTCTGTTAGATTAGCTAATCAAAGCCTGATTTAGGTAGAGCCAACAAAAGCTCTACCTTTGCAAAATGCTGGAACTTCTCTGGCATACTGTAGAAAAAGGATTTCTTAAAGTTCAGGGAATTATGTGTGTATGTATGTGCAGTCTACTAAACTACCATCTCGCCATCACCCCAGGAAGTCCCAAGAGATATAATTTTCAGTCAAGCTATGAAGTAATAGCTTGGTGAGGGGAGCAGCATATTTCTTTTTCTTTCTTTTTTGTGGGGGCAGGGGGATGGAGTCTCGCTCTGTCGCCCAGGTTGGAGTGCAATGGCTCAGTCTTGGTTCACTGTAACCTCCGCCTCCTGGGCTCAAGCAATTCTGCTTCAGCCTCCCGACTAGCTGGGATTACAGGCGTGCACCACCATGCCTGGCTAATTTTTTTGTATTTTTAGTAGACACGGGATTTCACCATGTTGGGCAGGCTTGTCTCGAACTCCTGACCGCATGATCTACCTGCCTCGGCCTCCCAAAGTGCTGGGATTACAGGCGTGAGCCACCACGCAAGGCCCAGGAATAGCATATTGCTTGATGAACTCTGTGGTGGCTGTTCTTTACAAGGCTGGAGATGATGGTAGGGGAAGCTGTAATGGAATTGGTTCATTGAGGTCACTGGGACTAATGGAACTTCGAAGTGGTAGAGGTCAGGTGATGACACAATTGCAGCGAGACTTCCAGATGTGGCTTCTTCAACAGAGGAAATCAATACAGCCCCTGGCACCTGGTATGCTGCAAGTGACCTGGCAAATGTGTTATTTCCCATCCCATCCTAATCACTAAGCAATAGGAGAAGCAGTCTACATTTTCACAGAAAGAACAAAGTGTGTTTTTACATCTTGCTCTTGGAGATATATCAGCTTTCCTGCTCTCGTCCCCAGGGGTTTGTACATCTGTTTCCACAGAACATTATGCCTGTTCATTACATTGATGTTCTTACCTTGATTGGGTGTGGTGAGCAGAAAATAACAGCTCCCTTGGTGGCTTAGTAGGACAAAGGCACACTACAAGAAGGCAGATAAACTTTGAAAAAGTTAAGGTTCTGACATGTAACTGGAGCTTAAAGACATTTGAGATATCCTTTAGAAAGTGAGATACAAGTTACTGTACCTTGTACCATTCACCTTAAAGAAGCACAATGCTTAGAGGATCTCTCTCAATTTGAGAGCTAACATATGACACATTTTGGGCATGCTGCTCCCCTTTACTAGGTTACCTAATAAAGCCAGCTGGCTCCAGTGTAGTCAAGCTGCCCTACAACTTGGGGTTTATGGTCCAGCAGTCCTGACAGCATTAGAAATGTCCATGGTAGTGAAAAACTGTGTAGAGCCCCTAAAGAGTCCAAATGGGAGAATTACAGCACAGACCTCTAAGGTTTAGAAATAAGGTAATGAATTTCCTCTTCTGACAGAAGCTATTCTCCATTTGAAAATCTGTTCCAGATTTGCAACTGGGTCCTGGTAGAGACTGGATGCTTGGCAATAGGATACCAAGTGCTATGATCATGAACTGACCTGGGTTTTATCTAATCAATTAAACCATAAAATGTAGAGTATGTAAAACTGTTTCAGTATAAAATAAATGTGGTCTATATGGGAATGGTTCTGAGAAGGTCCAGAAGTCCCAAGTAAGCTGCATGAGCAGGTAGCTCAGACTCCTGCAACCACTACTTAGGCTGCATTGCCTCTACATCATCTCCATACCTTTGGCTTCATAGGGAGTCCCTATGACAAGTTAATAGGGAAGAATATGTTGGAGAAATAAGTTGGATCTGTACAGGTTGTTGCACCATCTAAAAATGGACAGTTACTGATTTTAATTCCCCAGTTAGCCCAGAAAATGATCAAAGGATATTCTTCCAGTGAGCATAACATCAGGTAGTATATTTGGTTTTCCACTTCCATTTGAAGGTGTAACAGCCTGTGGTAGGGATCTCACTGACTGTGCTGACTGACATAGTTTCCCAGCTGATCAACATTCACAAAGAATAAAATTGGAAAATTGGTGAGTAGGTCAGGGTAGAGGTATACTCAGAATGGATACAAAGTATATTTCTATCCCACGTGAATGCCCTCCAAAGGGCATATATGAGGCAGACAGCTCTCAGTAATCAGATGGACAAGATGATCCATCTTGCGAATGTCAGCTTTTTCCCCTGGCACCTCAGTGGTTTCATCATGGAGTCTTGTCCAGAATGGCCAGGATTACAGGGATGGAGGCTTTATATAGACTTAACAACATGGTCTTCCCCTCACCAAAGTTGTTCTGGCTGTAGTCACAGCTGACTATATAGCAAAGGCCGTTGCTTTGCCCCTAGTAATGAGATATGCTGGCTAGTTGGTGATTATATCAGACCATTCCCATAATAGAGGAAGCATCCGTTTGTCCTCACAGTGATAGGCAAATATTCTGGATGTTAATTTTATTTCTCTGCCTGCATTACTTCTGGCAACAACACCTCTCATAACAGAATGCATTATCCATCATCATTTTATTGCATACAATATTCTCTCTAACTAGGGAACCCATTAACAGTAAACGAAGTGTGGTTATGGGCTCAGAACAACAAAATTCACCTACCATATGTGCCATCACCTAGAAACAGCTGGCTTTGACAGAATGGTGGTATGACTTGCTGAAGCACCGTCACAGTACCAGCTGGGAGACAGCACCTGGTGATAAGCCAATGTACATGAAGAATAACATGCTATTTTACTTCTTCTTCCTCTGCTCATTTACCCTCAGCACAATCCTCATCTGTAACTGAGCTCTGTATTTCTAATTATATGGGTATTTCTATATCAATCTCAACAGTTCCAAAACTGAATTTCTGATCTTCCCCATCATAAAAGTTGTCTCTTCTCAGATTTCTTCTGATCTCACCTTGTGACACCACCATTTAGATACTCATCCAAGTCAGAAAAAGAGGCCCATGCTAGATTTCTCACTCTTTTATAAATGCCTACATGTAATCTGTCATAAAGTCCTATTCCACTTCCAAAGTATCTCCCAAATCTGATCTTTTATTCTCCACTGTAACATCTCATTTTTCATCTACCTTCTAATGAATTTCCTTGTTTCTAGTCTCTTCATCTTCTCTGTATAAACACTGAACTGATGTTTCTAAGACAGAAATCACTTCTTTACCTAAAACATTTTAAGGGCTCCCCATTACCTACATGATATTTCCTCTCCCTAGGGTGCTCAGCTGCATGGCAACAACATCTTCATCTTTTGATACTTGGCCCAAATATTTCCTTCTGAAACATTCCCTTACCTACCTAGACACAATTAGGTACTTCCTTTTGATCTGCCCCATGTAGCTTTTATATATTCAGTGGTTACATTTGTGCAATTATCTGCGTATTTGTCTGCCATCTCCACTAGACTTTGAGTCCCTATAGAGCAGAGACTTCTATTTATGAGCACAGGATTTCAGACATAGTTCATGTTTAATGAATGTATGTTGCTTATAGAATAAATGAATGAATGAATGAATGAATTCTTATGACTGAGTGTTAACGTTTCCTTTTCATAGAGTTGCAGGGAATGAATGAGAAATTTTACTTTGTATGCTGTGTTCATTGATGGCTTTTAAACACTCTTTCATTCTGACTGTTGCTGAGAATCAGTAATGAACAAAATCAACAAAATTTTGATTTTTTTACCCCATCTTACTAAAAGAATTCTGGTTTTTAAATCCTGTTCCTTCCTGAGTCCTATAGATCTTGGCTTTCCTCAACCTCCTTTGCAACTTAAGCTTTGATTCTTTCTAGGTCTTTGTTATTTTAACTTTTCTCTCTGTTCATGACATTCAGACAAACATTTCTTATAATATTCTTTCTCTTTAAATTTCCTAGTTTAGAAAGAGTATATGATCTTGTTAAAGTGAATACAACCAAAAATATATTGCATAATTATCTATAAATTTTATGTCTTTTTTTTTTTTAGAAAGAGTCTTGCTCTGTTGCCCAGGCTGGAGTGTAGTGGCACCATGTCAGCTCACTGCAACCTCTGCCTCTGGATTCAAGCATTCTCCTGCCTCAGCCCTCTCTTCCTGAGTAGCTGGGACTACAGCTACATGCCACCACGCCCAGCTGATTTTTGTATTTTTAGTAGAGCCTAGGTTTCACCATGTTGGCCAGGCAAGTCTCAAACTCCTGACCTCAAGTGACCCGCCCACCTTGGCCTCTTAAAGTTCTGAGATTACAGGCATGAGCCACCAACCCAGCCAATTTTATGTCTTTTTTAAAAGATCACTTGTTTGTTTATAAGTTATGTTTATAAAATGATCTTTTATTTCTTACCAGTATATTTGAAACACTATTTCTACTTGCAAACCTGTTATTTTATCAATATTTATACTACTTAGTTATAACAGTAACTCATTTTAAAAGAGTTCAAAACCTGAGAATTAAATTATTTGAACAATTAGTATGACTCTCTTGAAAACAAAGTGCATTTATACTTCCTTAATAAGAGAAACAGATATCTGAATTGTTATATTTCACTGTTGAAAAAAGAAAAAAGGCCAGGCACCGTGACTCATGCCTGTAATCATGCCTGTAATCCCAGCACCTTGGGAAGCTGAGGTGGGCAGATCACTTGAGGTCAGGAGTTTGAGACCAGCCTGGCCAACATGGATAAAACCCCATCTCTACTAAAAATACAAAAATTAGCCAGATGTGGTGATGCCCTCCTTTGATCCCAGCTACTTGGGAGGCTGAGGCAGGAGAATTGCTTGAACTCAGGAGGCACAGGTTGCAGTGAGCCGAGATCGTGCCACTGCACTCTAGCCTGGGCAACAAAGCATTTGCTCTCATGGATCATTCTTCATTTAAAATCTGATGAAGTTGAAATTTCATAAGGGCAAGGATGTACCTTCTCACTATTATAGCCCTATCACCCAATATAGTGTCAGCCTATGAATGCTTACTATGGACCAGTGTTCAAAATGCTTTACGTAGATTTACACGTTTTTTTTTTTATTATTTTAAAAATTTTTGGGGGCCGGGCATGGAGGCTTACACTTGGAATCCCAGTGCTTTAGGAGGCCGAGGTGGGCAGATCACAAGGTCAGGAGTTCAAGACCAGCCTGGCTGATATGGTAAAACCCTGTCTTTACTAAAATTACAAAAATTAGCCAGGTGTGGTGGCAAGTGACTGTTGTCTCAGCTACTGGGGAGGCTGAGGCAGAAGAATTACTTGAACCTAGAAGGCAGAGGTTGCAGTGAGCTGAGATTGCGCCACTGCAATGCCAGCCTGGGTGACAGAGCAAGACTCTGTCTCAAAAAAAAAAAAAAAATAGGTTACGGTTAGTGGGAAAAGAAAAAAAAAAAATATATATATATATATTTATATATATATATATATATATAAATATATATATATATATATTTTTTTTTTTTTTTGTAGAGAGAAGGTGTTTCTGTTTTGCCCATACTGGTCCTGAACTCCTGGGCTCAAGGGAGTCTCCTGCCTCAGTCTCCCAAAGTGCTGGGATTACAGTTACGAGCCATCATGCCCAGGCCACATGGATTGATACTTCTAAATCTCTTAAGAATGCCAGGAGGAAGTAGTGTTATGATTACTTTTTTTTTAAGAGATAAGGTCTCTGTCACCCAGGCTGGAGTGCAGTAGTGTGATCATAGCCGACTGCAGCCTTGAACTTCTGGGCTCAAACAATTATCCCACCTCAGCCTCCCCAGTAGCTGGTACTACAGGCATGTGCTACCATGCCTAGTGAATTTTTTTATTTTTTGTAGAGATGGGGTCTCCCTATGTTGTCCAGGCTATTCTTAAGCTTCTGGCTTCAAGCGATCCTCCTGCCTTAGCCTCCCAAAGTGCTGGGATTATGCACATGAGACTCCACACCTGGCCTTGATTACCAATTTAAGGAAGAGGTCAGTGAGGCCCGGAAAAGCTAAGTTACTTAGCAAAGATTATATAACACAGAACTAGGATTCACATTCAGATAGTTTGACACCAGAGTCTTGCTTCGTATCACCACTATGCTGTTTCCTAATCAATGAGTGTTGAATTAATAAATGAATACAACTTCAAAACAGGTGACCCTTTAAAATGGCTACCAATGTAGATCTTAAAATGAATACCAAAAAGATGTTTTGATGATCTTGGTAAGGACTGCTAACTTATCTCTAGTTACTCAGCTTATTATCAGTGAATATATTAAGTGCTCAGATTAAGACAGGCAGTGCTGCAGAAGGAGGCTGAACATAAATCTAAGGGTCTGAATACTGGCTCTCATATATATTTACTACTAATGATCTTGAACAATTTCTTTAAGCATTTTTAAAATTATTAATAGAGATGAGGAGCTCTCTGTTGCCCAGGCTGGTCTCAAACTCCTGGCCTCAAATGATCCTCCTGCCTCAGCCTCCCAAAGTGTTGGGATTACAGGCTTGAGCCACTACTGTGCCTGGCCTTGAACAATATTTTAGCTTCTCCAAGTCACAGTTTCTTTATCTCTAAAGGGGAAATAAAAATAGCTGCCACAAATAGCTGTGTTTTTCTTTTTTTTCAGACAGAGTCTTGTTCTTGTTGCCCAGGTTGGAGTGCAATGGCACTATCTTGGCAGACTGCAACCTCTGCCTCCCAAGTTCAAGCAGTTCTGTTTCAGCCTCCTAAGTAGCTGGAATTACAGGCACCTACCACCATGCCCGGCTAATTTTTGTATTTTTAGTAGAGCTGGGGTTTCACCGTGTTGGCCAGGCTGGTCTCAAACTCCTGACCTCATGGTCTGCCTGCCTTGGCCTGCCAAAGTGCTGGAATTTCAGGCGTGAGCCACCGTGCCTGGTCTGGCTCTGTCTTTTTAAAGAGAAATAAGAATGTATGAGAAGTGTCTGGCACAAAGAAAACGTCAGTATCTGTTTTCTCTTTAACTCTTCCTCTCTTTCCTTTTTTCACTTTCCTTCCCTCTTCATCTGCCATTAGTTTCTTGATTTTGTAAAATTTACTTAACTCCTCGAAGATTTATTTCCTCACCTATAAAATCAGTAGGTTGCCCATTTCCACTCAATAATTCTATGATTCAGCAATTTAATAACTTAGTTTTTCTTTGTATCATAAAAATGCCACTTATTGAGGAGTGATTTGAAGTTAGTGTGGTTGATCAAGTTGCTTTTCCCCCCAAATGATTTCATCACATAGATCTTGGTTTAGATGCATCTGAGTTATATAGGATGAAAACTTTATTCAGTATGCAAATAGTTTTAACATGTAAATAACAATATATATCACTTGTATCTACTTGTAATCTCTTATTTCAAAATATCTATGTCTCTTTCCCTTTCCTCTATTTAGGTACTTCTCAGGAAGTCTGGAGGCTAAGTCAACACATCATGAAACTCTAGAACTAATTCACAATACAACAAAAGAGCTGATTAGAACTGTTGAAGACGGTGGGATAGATTCTGTGATGGAATGGGAAGTGGATGAAGTGCTGAACTGGACAAATACACTGAACTTTGATGAGTGAGTACATGTTGCTATTCTTGAGGAACAAGGGCAGTTATATATTTTTTTCTAACATTTCCTATTTTCATGTTGAATACTGGGACCACATATAATCTTCAAAGAAAAAAAATTATGAGTATTTATTATTTGCCTAGAAAGAACAGAAGAAGAAAGGAAGGGTAAGAAATGAATGATCTAGAAATAGTAAACAGAAAATTAGAATTAGGGTTCTTTATTCTTAGACATTATTCTTATTCCTTAGTCTGCTTTGCTTCTTTAGGATTTAGAAAAATGTCTAAGAGCATGAAATTAATAATACAAAGATTTTCTTTCATCTATATACCCTAACCTTTCTGTATGAGACACTAAAATGTTACAATTTTTCAGTGATGTACTATGGCCCCTAGAAAACATTTTTAAGATTTCTTATGTGGTGGAAATTTTAGAATATTTATTGTACCCATTAGGGAAATACAATCAAAACCATAATGAGATACCACTTCATACCCACTAGGATAGCTATAATTAAAGAGATAGATAATAACAAGTGTTTGCAAGAATGTGGAGAAATTGGAACTCTTATACACTGCTAGTGGGAATGTGCAATGGTGCAGCCACTTTGGAAAACAATCTGGCAGTTTCTCAAATGGTTAAACATAGAGCTGCCATGTGATCCAGCAGCTCCACTCCTAGATATATACCCAAGAGAGGGGGAAATACATGTCCACATAAAAACCTGTGCATAAATGTTCATAGCAGCATTAGTCATAATAGCAAAAAAGCAGCAGAAACACCTTTAATGTCCATCAGCTGATGAATGGATAAATGAAATATGGTAGATCTATACAGTAGAATATTATTCCACAATAAAAATAAATGGGCCAGGTGTGGTGGCTCATGCCTATAATCCTAACACTTTGAGAAGCCAGGGTGAGCAGATACCTTGAGTCCAGGAGTTTGAGACTAGCCTGGGAAACATAGTGATACCACATCTCTAGAAAAGATAAAAAATTATCCAGGCTTGGTGGTACACTACTGTAGTCCCAGCTATTCAGGAATCTGAGGTGGGAGGATCTCTTGAGCCCAGGAAATAGATGCTTCAGTGAGCCGTGATCACACCACTGCACTCCAGCCTGGGTGACAGAGCAAGACCCTGTCAAAAAAAAAAAAAAAAAAAAAAATAGCCAAGTGTAGTAGCTCACACCTGTAACCCCAGCACTTTTGGAGGCTGAGATGGGAGGATTGCTTGAACCCAGGAGTTTGAGACCAGCCTGGGAAACATAGTGAGACCCTGCCTCTATTTAAAAAAAAAAAGAAAGAAATGTTCTGATCTATGCCATAACATTGATAAATCTGTTAAGTGAAGGAAGCCAGTCACAAAGGATCATGTGTTACTTTATTTATATGAAATACCCAGAATAGGCAAACCTATAGAGACAGAAAGTAGATTAGTAGTTTCCTGGGGCTGGAAAGTTAACTGGGGGCGGAGGGGAGGGGAGGTGGTGGCTATGGGGTGCAGTGTTTCTTTTTGAGGCAATGTAAATGACTGAAAATTCATCGTGGGCTGGGCACAGTGGCTCATGCCTATAATCCCAACACTTTGGGACGCCGAGGGGGTGGAAGGCCTGATGTCAGGAGTTCAAGACCAGTCTGACCAACATGGTGAAATCCCGTCTCTACTAAAAATACAAAAATTAGTCAGGTGTGGTGGCGGCCACCTGTAATCCCAGCTACTTGGGAGCCTGAGGCAGGAGAATTGCTTGAACCTGGGAGGTGGAGGTTTCAATGAGCTGAGATTGCACCATTGCACTCCAGCCTGGGCAACTAGAGTGAAACTCTATCTCAAAAAAAAAAAAAGAAGAAATAAAGTCCATTGTGGTGGTGGATGTACAACTCTGTGGCTATACTAAAAGCCACTGAATATTATACTTTAAATGGGGAATGATATGATATATGAATTATACCTCAATAAAGTTGCTTAAAATGTTTGATATTTACTCAACTACAATAAAGAATGTGGATACCACATGGATGAAGAGGCAGAAAAATTTAAATGAAGATGGTGTAAGTAAAGAAATGTAAGAAAACAAGAAATCAGTAAACGTGAGATAAGAAAATGAGGTAGGAAAAATCAAGGTAATGGTCATTGAACAATAGAACATGGAAAAAAAAAGGTGCCAGAGGAAGCAGAGGAGAGAATGATGCAAGGAAAGATAAATGTAGAAAAAGGGGGAATAATGATAAAGAACAAAGGAAAATCAAAACAAGAATAAAAGAAAAAACAAGATACGGATGAGAAGGATAGATTGGAAAAGATAAAGGACTAAGTATCCATAGAAGGTGCTTTAAAATAAAGACATTGCTATGATTCAGTAACTTGTATATTTTGTGCAGACCCGAGTCTTGAGATTCCCTGTAGACAGCATGTCTGTAGTTTCTGGGACACTAAACAAATGCAGATGGTAATAATGATGCAAGAAATGACAGCCAAACAAAGGAGTTGCAATGCCGTGCTTTTACTTTTCTTCCTAAGAGTGAAACTTGCTGGGTGGAGAAGAGAGGGAAGAAAAGGAAAGAGAGGTCAGGGAAGTCCATTTTGAATTAGTTTCCCAGGACTGGATATAGAATTTTCTGAAATCCTGCTCTGCCTTTCTCTTGTACAACTAGTTGGCTGGTTCAAGCAAAGGGCCGGCAAACAAGTACAAAAAATTGATACTAGATATTCTATATTCTATCATTACTGGAATATAAAAAGAATAAAACCATTGAGTTCAAAGGAAAGAAAAAATAGGCATCTCAGTCTACATAAGACTTTCCCTGCTCTCTGCTAAGTGATGGTAAGTGAAGAGTCTTAATGGCTTCCCTTTGTGGGAAAAAATAAATAAATAAACCTGTAAGATATGAAGTGATTTCTTCATAGCATATACTCTGCATGGAATGAGATGGATATACCTAGCTTTCAGATGATAAAGAGTAACTGAAAATTTCCATTTTAAAAAATGCAAATACCTTGTTTTCAAGTTATGTATAACTTCTATCCGTTTATTTTCTGAGTTGAGGATAATCATAATTTCTTACCAACATGGACTCTTAGCAAGGTTTTATATTGAGCCTTGAACAATAAAAATTTTAGATGAAATTTCAAGTGCGGTTATCTGGGTATATCTCAGTTGCACTATTTAGCCACAGCACTGATTATCTCAGTAAGACCAAATTAGGCATAAGCCCCTTCTTCCCAGTGCATTTATGGTCTCCACAGTCTGCTTCCTTGTTTGACCTTTGTAGTCCTCTAGATATTTTGTAACTGGCTTGGTGATACCTTGTTTGATGTAAATTTAAAAGTCTGACATTTTTCCCCTCGAGAGAATTGGTCATCCCCAATTCCTTGGAAAGTATCCTTCAAAGTCTATGGAGTTTTTCCTATAACTGGACAATTAGAATGGCATAAATTCCTTGAAAACTGTTATTTAGTGATAACAACCAGTTTCTCCCCAAAGGCTTTTTTGCTAGTCCATTTTGACAGACCGATGCTCTCCTGAGATGAAGCCATGTGCATCTTCAGATGCATACTGCGACTATTAGCTGAACACTATTATTATCATTTGGAAGAAGGTATAGAGCCATTTTCACTTGTGGACTCAAACACACTAATGAATACTGTTGCAAATTCCTGTATCCAGAGCTATGTTCCTCCAGATGTTTACAACCTAGAACAATCCTCACATCACCATTATGAAGTTATGCACAATTCCATAGGACAGCTACTGTGGCTGTTGCTGGCATTCATCCTAATGGATATTCAGATGTTCCTCTTCCAGGACCATCATGTTTTTCAAACAACAAGTTAACTTTGACATACCTATTAAGCAATCAGCAACTAGGAAATATTAAATAGTTTCCTGATATTCTGTTGGTGAGAGCTCTGTGCCTATGTTTGTTACAGATAGTTTCTATATCTGAAGCTGCTCCTTTGATATCTAAGATATTTAGTTTTGTGACCTCTCTGGCTAGGGACTTTTTCTGAGCTCTTAAAGTGTTAAATTTGTAATTTAACAGAGATTCATTATAGATTCCACACATATTTTATTCTGTAGTTATTATCTAAAAATATCTACAAATTAGTGAGAAAGATCAGCTCTGTGATATAAACAGCTTGGTTATGCTATCATCAGACTTGCTTTTATTTGTAAAACTTAGATATCTTATCAGTTACTGCTGGTGTATTCTTTTTGAGAAGTTATTTTTTAAATAATGAAATAAAATTCATGTGCTAATTTTAGATAAAGCAGGGACAGTGAAGGGCCCTAACTATGGCACGTGTATGTGCCCCAGATTGTCAGGGCTTAGCACACTATCTATCAGGATCTCTTATCTTGGTTCCTTGAAGGTGGAATGAAAGTCTTTCCGTCTATAAATTCAAGCAAGCAGGGTGAGTCTTCATAGTGCTCCTGAGCAACCACTGAAAGCACAAAGTCTGCTAAAATTTAAGGTCAAGCCAAACGGAATTGCCTACTGAGAGATTGTGGAAGGAGTTTATAACACCTGCTCTTCTCCTGAATCCTTTCATTTAAGTCACCCAGCAGTATCCTATTTAAAGCCATTGAAGAAAGTTCACAAGGCAACAAGAGGTAGCAGTAGTAAGAAGGAGCCAAATTCAAACACAACATCTTATTGTAATTGAATATTATTGGACAAGCCAGATGCAGTGGCTCATGCCTGTAATCCCAGCACTTTGGGAGGCCAAGGTAGGTGGATCACTTGAGCTCAGGAGTTCAAGACCAGCCTGGGCAAAATAACGAGACCCCATCTACAAAAAGTTAAAAAGTTAGCCGGGTGTGGTGGCATGCATCTGTAGTCACACCTATTCAGGAGGCTGAGGCAGGAGGATCAGATCACTTGAGCCCATGAGTTTGAGACTGTAGTGAGCCATTATGGCACCAGCGCACTGCAGCCTGGGCGACAGAGCTAGACCTTGTCTCTATAAAAGTAAGTAATAAATACTGTTGGAAGTATATACTTTCCTACTGCAAATAACTTCAGGAGCACAGGGTTGACAGGAGTAAAAATAATTCAAATGGAATAAATAATTAGAAAATCACAGTGTTTTCTGAATTACATGACAATTCTAATTCTCCACATCCTCTCTGTGCCAGCTCCTTTCAGCACCTACTGTGACCAAATCCTGACCTGATTTTTTAGTTAAAGTGGGTGCAGTTGTAAAGGTGGTTTGGAAAAGTGGAATACAGAGCTTAAGGTGAAATAAGTCTTAGGAAACATGCCTCTTGGTGCTTTCCCTCATCCTCACGGAACATCATACTTTGTCCTTCTCTATTCCACCTCTTCTCAAGCAACCCTGGTCTCTCTATTTCAGTCTCTGTTCAGGGAGCTGAAGTGACAGCCACATTTGCCATACCTGAAGGTGTCTCGTATGTGTTCTGAACACTGCAGAGATAGCACTGCTGCTCTAATGAGCTCAAAAAGTAGACGCTTTAAATTTCCCTTCATATATCAGAGACAGTGGGTCTGGCAATCCAGAACCAAGGAGAAAGTTTTTTGTTGTTGTTTCCGCATGACTTTTCCATCTGACAGTTTTCTGTCCATGCTTTAATTTCAACGTTATTAACTAACATCTTAGAAAACCCTCAGATGAGGACATGATCTTGCAGGAATTAAATAGGATAAAATGAGGAGGCATGCTACAAAAGGACAATAAGTATGGCACATGGTGGGCACCATTTTCATACCTCCTTTAACTCCTTGTCCTGGAGGTTCTTAGCTGGATGTGAGCTACTAGGAGGTTGGAAAGTCATGAGAATTAAACATAGAGGCTAGTGAAGATGCCATTATTAATCTAAGATTTCTCAAAAGAAAGTGGACTTTTAGAAGTAGTCTAAGTATGTACTAATGAACTGATTTCATTTAATGAATGCTCATATAATGTACGTAGGTATATTGCCAGCTGGAAGGAAATTGCTACAAGCAACTCTTCGGCTAACTTCAAAGGTAGGCAATTTTTAGCAGTAGTTGATGGGAAATTCTCATGAACAAAAAATACGTTCCACACACGTATTTCTAGGCATTTAATATTTCAGTAATCTGCACACTATATAAATTTAGATGCATTTGTCAAGTCATTTTTACCTTTGTATGTAAGATTGTTATTTGAGAATAGAAGGAAATGTCCTATATTATTTAAGTTTGAATAAAATGATTTTTAGAATATGAATCCTTTGTTAAAAGTTACTGGTCAGGTACAGTGGCTCACACCTGTAATTACGGCACTTTGGGAGGCTGAGGCAGATAGATCACTTAAGGTCAGGGTTTGAGACCAGCCTAGCCAACATGGTGAAACCCCAACTCTACTGAAAATACAAAAATTAGTTGGACATGATGACAGACACCTGTAATCCCAGATACTCAGGAGGCTGGGACAGGAGAATCACTTGAACAGGGAGGCCGAGGTTGCAGTGAGCCGAGATTGCCCTACTGCGCTCCAGCCTGGGTGACAGAGTGAGATTCCATCTCAAAAAAAAAAGTTACTTATGGTTTTAGTAATGATTTTTCATGAGCAGACTTCACTTGGCAAAATCCTCAAAATGTTGAAAACAGTTTCTAGGTTCTATGCCACTATTGTTCTGCCAGTAGTTAGCAGTACTGAAACACTGAAAGTGAAAGCCATCATGTTAAAGAAGAGTGTCATCAGAGCCCAGAAATCCCAATAATTTTAATATAGCCAAAGCCTCGTTATTGTACACCCTGAGTGTATGAATTCTATCCTACTAGCAGATAGGAGAAGCAGTAAGCAGAGAGGTTAGAACTGTGGAGGGTTTTTGTTTTTTTTATTTGTTTTGAGACAGGGTCTCACTCTTGCCCAGGCTGGAGTGCATGGCATGAATCTCAGTTCACTGCAGCCTCCACCTCCCAGGCTCAAGCATTTCTCCCACCTCAGCCTCCTGAGTAGCTGAGACCATAGGCATACACCACCATGCCCAGTTAATTTTTGTATTTTTGTCAAGACAGCATTTCACCATGTTGCCCAGGCTGGTCTTGAACTCCTAGACTCAAGTGAGCCGCCCATCTTGGCCTCCCAAAGGATTGTGGAGTCTTGATTCAGACTGCTTGGGTTTGATTTTTGGCTCCACTCTTTACTGGCCATATGATCTTGGGCAAGTTACTAGCTCAATTTTCTCATCAGTAAAATAAGAATAACAGTAGTACCTGGTGCATAGGTTATGAGATAATAAGAGATAATACATGCACAGAGCTTAGAATAGTGCCTATCTCATAATGCATACTCCATAACTATGAGCTATCATTAGCATTAACCGATCCACCTATTTCCAGCTCATTGCCACCCACTCAGCCCAAGTTGCCTTCACTTCTCTACAGGCTTCTGCAGTAGCCTCCAAACCAATGCTTCTTCATTCCCTAGTCTGCACAATAGATAGTGATCTTTTTTTTTTTTTAAGAAAGAAAAAAAGAATGAAAGAGAGAAAGAAAGAGGAAGAGAAAGAGGGAGAGAGAATGGGATTCTTGTTTTATTGCCCAGGCTAAAATTGGCAGGAGACCCAGTGCAGTGGTTCATGCCTATAATCTCAGCACTTTGGGAGGCCAAGTTTGGAGGATCACTTGAGGCCAAGAGTTCAAGACCAGCCTGGGCAACTTAGAGAGACTCTCACTCTATAAAAAATAAAATGTCAGCTGGACATGGTGGCAGCACCTGTAGTCCTTGCTGCTTGGGAAGCTGAGGCGGGAGAATCATTTGAGCTCAGGGGGTGGAGGCTGTGCGATCGCGCTACTGCACTCCAGCCTGGGCAACAGAGACCCTGTTTCAAAAAAAAGGAAACAATATAAACGACTGAGTTAAGAGCAATTACTGTCAAAAGAAGGAAAGATACAGAATAGTAGTTGGAAGGAGCATAAGAGCAAGTGAAAATTATTTTAAGTAGTGGAGATATGCATAACTGAAGCCAGTGAAGGTAATACAATGAAGATGTTGGCATTGGAGAAGAGGAGAATGTATGTCACTTCTTCAAGAAGCAAGATAAATCCAGAGCAGATTTAAAAACGTGAACTCTGGAGAGGAAAAGGGCATCTCTGCCTTTGTGAATGAAGAAGTTAGCTAATAGTTATTTACAGAGCACTAACCAAATGCCAGACGCTCTGCTAAGTTCTTTACATATACCGTCACATTTAATTCTTGCAGGAATATGATGACGTAGGTGCAGTTATTATCCTCATTTTACAGAACGAACACTAAGACTTAGGTTAAATAATTTGTCTCAAATAACACAGCTAGTTATTAGTAGATCAGACCTAAAACCCAAAACCTGCAGAGTCTTTTGTAGGGATGGACAGTGATATGAGGGAGTGAAACTGGGATGAACTCAGAAATTTGGGGCATTTCTGATTTCAGATATTTCCTTTAAGAGTGATGAAAGGGAATGTGGAACAGACCAGCACATAGTAGCATTTTGAATGAGTATCTTATTACATCTGGAATATTTCTAATCATTTGTCATTTATCTTTAGGATTCAGGTTTGATCAAGCACAGCAAAACATATATGACTGTGGAGGAGATATATCAGAGATGCAAATGGGAACACCAGATGATACTTACTATGAAAATGTTTATCAAGAACCAAATGTAACTAGATTAACACCTGATTCTACTTATGGACTATAAAGTACTTTATTTCTTCTGAGCTATAGGTCTTTGCACCCTGCATCCATCAGTTATAGCCAAGAGATAATATATTCTGACTGAAATGACTTGTGTGTATATTCTGGGCACAAAATCCAGCTCAGTTAAGTAAGGAAGGTTGAGCAGAAATAGAACATTGGACTGAATACAATGGCCATGACAAATAAAGAAATTATTCCTAGTATTCTGAGAAACTGTAGTATTCTAACAGTCACACTTAAGATGCTATCTTTAGGTGCAGAAACTTCAAACTGATTATTTTGAATGTTTGAGACGTTTAGTGTATTCATGTAAGGCAGAACTCTCGGCCCCTTTATCCCATGTGCAAATGTGCCTTGCTTCTTCCTCCCTTTCTCACTTATATCCTCTCACTACTCCATTTTTTTCTTCACTGAACCTTCTTTCCTCTTCTTGCTTCTCTGCCTGCTTACTCATCCTAGTTGTCTTTGCAATTCTTAGTTTCTCTCACACTTACTGCCTGTTTTATGTAATAGTTTTTTCCTTTCTTTTATAATGTTCTTTATCCTTCCTTGTTTACATGTTTCTCTTTACTTGCTTTCATCAATGTTGCCCTTTCCTTTTTCCATTTTCCTTTCTAGATCATTCCCCTAATCTCAGTTTTTTGGGGCCTACAATTTGCCTTCACTACTCTGCATGCAATACAACTTTTTGGATTCACATTCCCTTGCTTCCAGGTCAGAGCAGTGAATTAGTTTTCTATCACTGCATAATAAATTATCTCAAGACGTAGCAGCTTAAAGCAGCAAACAGGTATTATCTCAGACAGTTTCTGAGGGTTAGGAAACTGGGAGTGGTTTAGCTGGGTGGCTCTGGCTTAAGGTCTGTCAGGAAGTTGCAGTAAAGATTTTTACCTGGGTTGCAGTCATCTGAAAGCTTGACTGGGTTGGGAGAATCTGCCTCCAACATGGCATACTTTGATGATTGTTGGCAGGAGGCTTCAATTCCTTGATACATAGACCTCCCCACAGGATAGTTTGAATGGTCTCATAACATGGCTGAGCAAGCAACCTGAGAGAGAGAGAGAGAGAGAGAGAGAGAGAGAGAGAGACCTAGTCTCAGAGGCCACACACCATCACTTCTGCCTTTTTCTATTAATTAGAAATGCATTAAGTCCAGCCTACACTCATGGAGAGTAACTATTATCTTTATTAAGCTTTATCTCTTAAAAGGAAGACTATCAAATAATTTGTGAATATATTTAAAATTACCACAAAGAGAAAAGAAACAATCTTAGTGTTTCCTTTCAAAACAAACCATAAGATATTGGTACAGGTAGTTTATTTAGGAGATGATCTCAGAAATCACAAATTAGAAAGTGACACAGGGAAGGGAGGAAAGCCAAAAAAAATTTATGTTAAGCATGGGTTATTGTTGTAACAATACATACAGGCCTCAGTTTGCTAGGAATGCTCTGAGGAACCATATAGAATGCACATCAGAATTTTCCCACTAATGGACAGAGAAACCAGATATTTATCTACCAGCATGAGGAGCCAAACATTACCATGCAGCAATTATAGCTCTAGGTTCAGTGGAATCCTTATTGTGATCTCCAGGGGAACCATTCCCTCCCTCACTGGATATAGGGAGGATACAGTGGCTACATGGATTCAGTCCTGTTGAGTCCCAACTTGCAGGAACAAGAAGTGCAAATTCCCAAGGGATCACATCTCTACCTTGAGTGACATACCATAGGTATACCATAGTCAGCCACTCTTATTTCCATCCCTTGGTTCTTGGACCCATGTATTTAAGCTATTTGGACAGCACCATGTAATGGCCATTGGTTCAATGTATATATCACATCCTGGAGGAAAATGCTTCAACCTAGCTGCATGTCATACTCAAGCTAGAACCTTAGGTTATTCCTTAACAGGCCAACTTAACATTCTAATAGTTTATAGATTGTGTGGCATATGATAGGACTAGTGTTTTCCATGGTCATATACTCATTTATTAAATTCCTTTACTATAAAATTGGTCCCTTGATCAGAAAGCCCATAACAGTAAATCATGCATTTTATAGGTCCTTAGGTAGTGGTTCTGGTAGGGCCATCATGGGCAAGAAAGGCAAATCCATGCCTGGACTAAGTAGCAATCCCTGTTAAGAATAAATTACTGCAGTGTCCAAACCAGAATGGGTCTGATATAATCATGTTGTCACCAAATAACTGATTTGTCTTTTCAAATGATGGGGCCATATCAAGGCCCAGTGTCATTCAGCAGTGGAAGTAGCTAGTTTTTGTGAGAAAAGACCCATGATTTGGGGCCCTTGGCTTCCATCCTTGCCATCATGACTCTTCTGTTGATGAGCTAATTGCATAAGCACTAGGGTGGCCAAGAGCATGTTGGCTGGCCTTCAGTGCCAAAGTCACCTTATTAGTCTGGTTGTTCATTGTCTCTTCTAAAGTGGATTCTCTCTGGTAGGCTCTGGTAAAGTGATATATGAAGATCCACACCTTATAAGTCAATCCTTATGACACTTGCCAGATTTCCTTGTCTCTGATCTGATTTTGCCCTTTCCAAGTAAGTACCTAACCAATGAGCCAGACTATTTGCCACTGCCCAGGAATCCATGCGTATCTCTGCTTAAGGCTACTTCTCTCTCAAGAAGAAGTGAATGACCAAGTATAGTGCTCAAAACTTTGCCCACTAGGATTTTCCCTTACCACTGTTCTTTAGGGCTATACTTAAGTGGGGCTGTAGTGAGGGATCAATCCAGTTTTAGCTTGAGCCAACTCATTCATGAACAAGGCCCAAGTTCATAGGGAACATCTCTGCCTTGAGTGATGTACCATAGGTGTACCATAGTCAGTATCATCAGTGTGGGCTGAGAGAAGCATTTGTGCAACTGAATTAGGTGACATGGAGATCAGGGCTACTTGCTGTGTAACTTACTTGTGCTTTTCCAATCTGCTGGAGATAATTCCCAAATGTCTCATGTAATGGGTATCTGCTGTGCCTGCTAGATCTGATTATTCACAGCAAGTAACCTTCCCCCATGAAATCTGTCAAATATTGCCCCTTTTTGAGAGGTTACACCCACGACTATTCACTCTCCAAGACATTCCATATAACATTTATCACCAACTCCTGCTTGAGGAATAAGAAAGTAAAGCAGCTGGCCTGTGTTTCCTTCTCCTTATCAAGAGAGCCTCTCAGTACAGACTACTGTTATTTGTCCTCATGTAGAAGTCTCTTAGCAGGCTGACCCTGAGTAAGGATTACTCAAATAAACCCAGGAGCTATGGATTTCTGAGGCATGGCTTCCTGAAGAATGTTATGTAACCTATACAATTCCCTGGGGTATCAAATTGAGACGTTTTATGATTTAAATGTCCCTGCTCTGTGTAATGCAAAGCCATAAAACCTTAACCGGAGACCTAATCTGTTATTCTAGGCCAGATAATGCATGTTCAGTGTGGCTGAAGCTCCACAGCCCATGCTTGCTGTCCCAGACTTTTCTCTGCTTTGTCTGAGCCTCGATTCCCTGTATCATTGAAATTATTTGTAAAGCTTCAAACTGGGTAAAATATTTGTGTGAATATGACATGACAGTCCAATCTTTTGTTAGCTCACATATTAATATCACCATGCAAATACCTTCTGAATTCATGTACTTCATCTGTGCTTCAAACATAGACCATACCACCATCATCTTTTGCTAACTGGTTTCTTTGACTCAGGTCTTGTTTTCCACACCACAGCCAAAGTGATCTTTCTAAATACAAATGTATTTAATTTCCTTCACTTAAAATACTTCAATGCTACCTCATGGCAGCGAGGTTAAATCCAAACTTTTAAATATAGTTACAATATCCTTCATGATTGATATGGTTTGGATTTCTGTCCCCGCCCAAATCTCATGTAATTGTAATCCCCAGTGTTGGAGGAGAAGCCTGGTGGGAGGTGATTGGATCATGGGAGTGGATTTCCCCCTTGCTGTTCTTGTGATAGTGAGTTCTCATGAGATCAGGTTGTTTAAAAGTGTGTAGCACATCCCCTTTGCCCTCTTCCTCCTGCCCCAGCCAAGTAGGACATGCCTGCTTCCCCTTCATCTTCTGCCGTGATCATACGTTTCCCGTGGCCTCCTTAGCCATTCTTCCTGTGCAGTCTGTGAAACCAGAGCCAATTAAACCTCTTTTCTTTATAGATTACCCAGTCTCAAGTAGCTGTTGATATTTAGTGCTATAAATTTCTCTCTAGACACTGCTTTAAATGTGTCCCAGAGATTCTGGTACGTTGTGTCTTCATTCTTACTGGTTTCGAAGAACATCTGTATTTCTGCCTTCATTTCATTGATTCAGTAGTCATTCAGGAGCAGGTTGTTAAGTTTCCATGTAGTTATGCCGTTAAAAAGAGAAGTTTAAATTGAATATTCAAACTCTAGGGAACATTTTGGGTAGTTTTTAAATAACCTAATATTACGATCTCCTAACAAGGTTAACAACAGTACATAGAATCAGGTTTTGACACTGTTGATTGAAGGACATTTTTTGTTTCTAAAACTTATTTCTTAGAATACCATTTATAGGATTTGTGTAAAATATACAATGTTTCTACTTGTAAGAGTCACGCACACCCATTATGATTGCTAAACATAAAAACAGAAAATAACAAGTGTTGATAAGGATATTGAGAAATTGGAACCCTTGTGCACTGATGGTGGAGTTGTAAAATGGGTCAGCCATTGTGGAAAACAGTATGGTGGTTCCTTAAAAAGTTAAAAATAGAATGACCATATGATCCAACATTTCCATTTCCAGGTAAAAAAGCAGAGTTCTGAAGACATATTTGTATACCCATGTAAACAGTGACATACATTATTCACAATAGTCAAAAGGTAGAGACAACCCTAGTATCCATTGATGGATGAATGGATAAACAAAATACATACAGTATATACACACATACAATGGAATACTATTCAGCCTTAAAAAGGAAGGAAATTCTGCAATACATTACAATACAGACAAACCTTGAGAACATTATGCTAAGTGAAATAAGCTAGTCACAAAGAGACAAATATTGCATGATCCTACTTATATAAGGTACAGTAGCTTGAATGTCAAATTCAGAGACAGAAAGTGGAACAGTGGTACCCAGGCACTGGGTGAAGAGAGGAAGGGGGAGTTGTTGAATGGGTATACAATTTTAGTTTTGTAAGGTTAAAGGAGTGCTGGAGGTTGGTTGCATAACACTGGAAATGTATTTTATTACTACTGATCTATATACTTAAAATGGTAAATGTTGTTCTGTGTGTTTACTTTCTTTTTTTTTAAGTGACTCACCATTAGTAGTATGCCAGCTATGAACACACTTATGGCAAGAACTGTAAGCAGGATCATGACCACTTCTCTCCTGTATGTTTCTGTTCCAGTATGGGAATGTAACCAGGTTTTTTCTTGGGTGCTGGTGAGGCATGGCTCCCCTGAGAGAATGCTGTGGGTTCTTGGGCTCTGATTTCTTAAGAATAAGCAATGGGACCACTGCAGGTGTGCTGTACAGTCGTAAAAGTAAATATTGGACCCAAGAAGTGTTGCAGAAAGATGATTTTATTTAGGTAGAGAAAAGAAGAAAAAAAGAAGCAAAAGACTTCTACGAAGAGTGTGGAAGGGGATTCCAGAGGGGAAATCTGGCCAGGTATGTGGATCTGGACTTTTATCCTGGGAGGAACCCCCACCTTCTCCAAGACCCTGGGCCATTGAAAGGAGTTCCTTGGGTCTTCCGCTGGAGTGATTGACTTTTAGATTCTTTCCGCACCTGCAAAATTCAAACATAAACTGTTAAATCTCCCAGATAGAAAGAGATGGCAGGGGGGCATGGCACTGGGAAATTCTTGTCCTTAAAACTACGCCCTTCATGGACCTGGAAAGGGAACACATTCTCTCATTCCCCTCTCTGAACAGGAAAATTCAACTTTAGTTGGAATAGGGTCATCGATCCTCTACTTCCTGCCGAAATGGGGCATAGAAGGGGTTCTGCAGTTGAGGTTTCCTCCGGAGGGGAGCCTTTCAGGGGTGCAGGTTGATCTACAGGTCCACGATAGAGCTCATGAGCCAAGGACATCTGGGGTTCTAGTGGCAGGATTAATTGTGACCTTATGACTTTTGAATTGTGACTTTTCTATAAGAAATGAATATGACAAGGTGGTTAAAGATGAGAGGCCAGAGGCCAACAAATATAGAATGGTTATAAATGAACCTAGGAGAGAACAGAGCCAGGTTCTTGAAGGTCTCTAGCCCTGTGTTTGATTGATTCCTGAGTTCTATATTCAAAACAACACTTAACTGGTTTACAAAATAGCAGCATTTTTCCTAGAAAGAAATATGTTCCCCTCTCTGTTGTTAGCAGATTTAGGGCCTTTTTTTTTTTTAAGCTATGGCAGCTAAAGAGTTAAGTTGGTTTGCAGAGAGAGCTGCCTTTTGCAGAGAGAATTAGCAACGTTTTTTGTTATTAATTAGCTCCTGAGATAGCTTATTGTAACTGAACAGAGGTAGTAGTTTTTCTAATACCAGCACCAAAGTTTTTTATTATTTGAGGAATAGCAAAGTTGAGGGTTATAGTTCTGTTAATGCCAGGATAAATTAGACTTACGAGGGGTTACTCCTCTGAAGATCTTCTTGGAAAAGCCGATGTAGATCTTCTAATGGCTCGTAGGTGTACAAAGGGTCATGTCCTTGAACTTCAGGCTGTGGAGTGGAGGGTCTATGACTTTCCTCAGGAGGTATCCAAGGCTTAAGCTGAGTGTGATGAATCCATGAGTCAGTCCCCACCACCATAACTGCCACTGGGGTAGACAGAATAACCGAAAATGGTTCTTCCCAAGATGGGCCTGGAGAGGGAGAGTCTCAGGGGAGAGATTTAACAAGCACCAAGTCTCCAGGGCAGAACAACTCTTTCCCTTTTTTCCTAGGATGTCCTTCAGGCAAAGTCTTGAGAACCTGTTGGTACTTAGCCAAGGATGTTATATGTTTTATTAGATCTGCTGTTGTTTTGTCTAATATAAGATCATTAGTAAGAAAGGGCTATCCATAAAGCATCTCATAAGGACTGAGTCCTATTTTCTGAAGAGAGTTTTGAGCTCTTAAGAGTGCTATTGGTAATAGAGAAGGCCACCGTGGCTTTCCTGTGCCGGTTTCTTTAGGTGTCTCCTAAGAATTTCATTTATCTTTTCTACTTTCCCTGAGGACTGAGGCCTCCAAGCACAGTGGAGATGATACTGTATCCCTAGAGCCTTGGAAATTTCTTGGGTCACTGCATCTTTGAAGGCAGGACTGTTATCGCTTGGAAGACAGCAAGGGAGTCCAAATCTAGGAATTATTGCATTAATCAGGACTTTTATTACTTCTTGGGCTTTCTCTGTTCTACAGGGGAAAGCGTCAAACCAGTTTGTATAAGTAGCACACATACTAGCAGGTATTGATATCCCCGAGACTTAGGCATATGGGTAAAGTCCATTTGCCAGTCCTTACCTGGGTAATGTCCAGCTTGTTGTTCCTCAGGGAGAGCTTTGCGATGTGCCAAAGGATTATTTTTTTGACATACTTCACATCGTTTGACTATTTGTTGGATAGCCTTGAAGAGACATTTGTCTGTAAATATAGATTTGGCCATCTGATGTGTATTCTCTAAACCCATATGGAAGGTTTGATGCAGAGTTTTAAGTACTTTCTACTGGCTGGCAGCAGGTAGAAGCACCTTTCTCTCCTCAGTGGCTAACCATCCTGAAGGAAGAAGATTGTGTCCCTGGCAGATTGCCCACTCTACCTCGTCTGATGAGTACTGAGGTCTAGTTCCCTGGAGTGGGATCTCCCATGTTAAAGGTCCTTTTGTAAATGCTTGTCTAGCCCTTTTAGCCTCTAGGTCAGCTCGGTGCTTGCCCTCAGCTACCTTCTCATCTCCTTTCTGGTGATCCCAATAGTGTAAGACTGCTACCTCTTTTGGTTCTTGGACAGCCTGTAGTAAGTCTAAAATTTTCTTGTGGTATTTAATTGGAGTTCCTGCTGAGGTTAGGAACTCTCTTTTCTTCCACATAGCAGCATGGGCACGCAGAACCAGGTAAGCATATTTGGAATCTGTGTATATGTTTACTTTCTTTCCTTTTCCTAATTTTAGAGCTTGGGTGAGGGCTATCAGTTCTGCCAGCTGGGCACTAGCACCAGGTGAAAGGGAATTGTTTTCAGACACTGTTTGATCACTGACTATTGCATATCCTGCTTTTCGAACTCCATTTTCCACAGAGGAACTTCCATCAGTGTAAAGGTTAAGGTCAGGGTTGGCTAGAGGAGTATCTAAGAGGTCCTCTCGAGCAGCATAATTTTGAGCTATAATCTGCTGACAATCATGCTGTGTGTCTGCTCCTATCTCAGGGAGAAAAGTAGCTGGGTTGAGGGCTGCACATGTATGCAGCTGAAGTACAGGCCCTTTGAACATTAAGGCCTGATATTTGAGGAATCGATTGTCAGACAGCCATAAGCCTCCTTTAGAGCCCAGAATTCCAGCTACATCATGTGAAGTCCATACAATTAGATCTTTTTCTTGCACTATTTTAACTGCCTCTGAGACCAGTATAGGCAGTGTGGCTACGACTTGTAAGCAGTGTGGCCAGCCTTTTGCTACCACATTAATTTTCTTACTTAGGTATGCCACTGGTTGTGGTGTGGCTCCCTGAGTCTGGGTGAGAACTCCCAGTGCCACTCCTGACTTCTGTGTAACATATAGGGAGAAGTCGTTTCCTGTAGGAAGGCTTAGAGCTGGAGCCTGCAGTAGTGCCTGCTTTAGGGTTTGAAAGGCTGCCCCAGCTATCGGGTCCCAGAGTACTAAATTGAGTATTAGCTTTTTGGGTTTCCTTAATTAGAGTATACAGAGGTTTTGCTATTTCACCCTATCTGGGAATCCACAATCGGCAAAAACCAGTTACTCCCAAGAACCCCTGTAACTGTTTTAAGGTCTTGGGATGGGGGAAGCCGAACATGGGTTGAAGACGTCCTTTATCTAGGGCCCAAGTGCCCTTAGACAAAACTAGCCCTAGGTATTTTACCTCCTGCCTATAAAGCTGGGCCTTTGGTTTGGAAACTTTATATCCACAGTTGGCAAGGAAGTTTAGGAGGTCCTGAGTGGCCTACTGACACTGGCTTTCTGAGCTTTCAGCTAAAAGTAAGTTATCCGGATATTAAAGAACCTGAGTACCTGGATGTGAGAAACTACTAAGGTCCTGAGCTAGAGCCTGGCTGAACAGGTGGGCGCTGTTTCTAAAGTCCTGAGGTAATACCATCCAAGTAAGCTGAGAATTCTGGTCTAAAGGGTCTTCAAAGGCAAATAGAAACTGAGTCAGAATGTAGTGGTACACAGAAAAAGGTATCTTTAAGGTCCAGAACTGTAAACAATTGTGCCTCTCCTGGTATTTGAGAGAGCAAGGTATAAGGATTAGGTACAGCTGAGTATAAAGGAATCACAGCTTCATTAATAAGTCTAAGATCCTGCACCAGCCTCCATTGTCCATTAGGTTTCTGCACTCCTAAAATTGGAATATTACAAGGGCTTACAGGACTTCACTAGACCCTGAGCTTTTAAGTCCCTTACAATATCCTGTAGTCCTTTTCTGGCTTCTGGTCTTAGGGGGTACTGTCTTTGGTAAGGATAAGAGGTAGAATCCTTTAGCCTTATTTGAATTGGGCATGCATTCTTTGCCCGTCCAAATTGTCCGTCCTTTGCCCAAACTTTGGGATTAATCCCCTCTTGAAATAATGGGCAGCGGAGAGGGATTTCCTCCCTAATCAGGTTCATACAGATAATGGCTCCTGCCCTGGCCAGCAGGTCCCACCCTAGTAAGGGAGTGGGACTTTTTGGCACAATGAGGAAGGCATGGGAGAAAAATATATCTCCCCAGTTACAGCTTAGGGGCTGGGAGAAATATTGGGAGACTGCTCTTCCTAGGACTCCTCGGACAGTTACAGACTTAGAGGACATCTGTACAGGGCAGGAGAGTGAAAAAGAGAAGACTGCACCACTGCCCAGGAGGAGATCAACTTCCTGGCTCTCTATGGTCACTGTTACCCTGCACTCGTTGAGGGTGATGGTTCGAGCTGGCGCTTGCCCCAGGCACCTTCAGTTCTACCATTGGGTCATCTGGTTAGACACCTCAGGCCCTGAGAACCTTCGACCCCTGGGACAGTGTGTTTTCCAGTGATTCCCTTGGCACAGCGGGCATGGACGAGGTGGTAGTCCATTCCTCTGGGGACAGTTTCTTATAATATGTCCCTTCAGACAGCACTGGTAACAAGCTTTGCCAGCCTGGTGGCTAATCTGAGCCTTTCCCTCATTTGAGCCCCTGGGGTCTGCAAGGCCATAACTAAGGCTACAGCCTTTTGCTGATCTCTCCTGATCCTTTCAGCTTGTTCCTTTTGGTCTCTATTATAAAACTCCGAGGTTGTCTGGTTCAGCAATGATTCTAGACTCTGTTCTGGTCCCAAGGCCATCTCCTGATATCTACTTTTGACTGAGTAATAAACTTGTCCTTTAGTATTAACTGACCCTCAATATAGTGTGGTGACAGGGGAGTGCACTTTCTTAAAGCCTCTCACAATCACTCAAGGAAAGCTGTTGGGTTTTCTTCCCTTCCTTGAGTTACGGTGGATAACATTGCCTAGTTCATGGGCTTCTTCCTAATTTGCCTTAATCCCTCAAGCATACAGGTCAGGAAATGCTTACAGCTCCAGTCCCCCTATTCGGAATCCGGATCCCAGTTAGGGTCTGTGCCAGGGACTGCCTGTGTACTTGTGGGATATCTATCCTTTTCCTCTGGCATTATTAGGTTATGTACCTGACTAAGGTACCAAGTGTTCCCAAACTCTTGAATCGCTGCTAAAGCAGCCTCTTTTTCATTGCTGGTTAGGGTTTGATTAAGCAAAAGCATGACATCCTTCCAGTCTAATTTGAAGGACTGACCCAGGCCCTGCAGAACATCTATGTACTTGTCTGGGTCATCTGAAAACTTTGTTAAGTCCACCTTAATTTGCTTTAAGTCAAAGTGAGAAGGGACTGTGTATTTCAGTTGGGCCAAATTCTCCTACCACTGCCTGTAGGGGGCAGAGTTTGGGCATCTGGGTAGTCTGAGATGTCCTATCTCGGCCCTACCTGGCTCCTGTTCGAGTACAGGAGCTGAGGAGCCCTGGTTGGCATTGGTGGAGGTAGTTGCCACAGGGAGTCCCACATGTGGAGGTAGTCTTGAGGAGGGCTGAATAGGGTATGGGGCACAGGCCTGACAGAGCTGAGGCTTATTCCTTAGGGAAAAGAAAAGCTGCACATAAGGGAGCTCAAACCATTTACTCTCGCTTTTACAGAACAGGTCTAGTTGTAGAATAGTGTCATAATCTATACTTCCCTTTGGAGGCCAGGTTTTTTCACTTAGTAGGGGGCATTTCAGCCACTCTTTGGCAGAGAAAGATGAGCCGCTTTTTCTTCAAAAGTCATGTGTCAAATTGGTCCCAGTTTCCCAGTATACATTTTAATAGGGACTTGAGTTTGGGAATAGAAGCACCCATCTGAAATTGAACACAAGGGATGCCTACATCCCTGGTTAAAAAAATTACAGCTGCTTTGTCCTGAAGCATCCCCCAGGTAAAACGGGTACTGAAATGAAACGTCTTTCAGTCAGTACCCGAAAATTTCATGTGCCCAAGATGCGTGATCTATCTTATCAGAGGGCCTTCCATGTACTGAATTCCAGTCACTACCTAACAGCGTCATGGACTCACCTCCACGGCCTGCATGACCTCCAGTGACCACCAAAGAGGCGTGGAACAAAAAGAGCTATTGAGTTGGGTGGTAGTCGTACCAACGAGCGCCGACAAGGCCAGTGAGGCTTAGGAGATGGGTACCAATATTTCCAGCAAAGGTCCAACTTTTGCAGGCCAATTAATAAAACTGCCCTGGAAGGGTAAGCTTTTAGGGAGGGGACATTAGAGCACACAATTAAAAGGCAGTCCGGGCCACTGCAGCCACCCTGCCCGTTCGAGCGCCTTTTTTACACCGCCTCCTGCCAGAGGAGAAAGTTTGCAATGCCCCTGCTTAGGGACCTGCGGCTGCCATGTTGCCAGGACCATGTGCGCACCCTGGGCCACTCCCCCAGCCGCTGCCCACATAGGGACCCCCCGCTGGCAGGCAAGCGATCTGGGGGAAGTTCCCCTGTTCTGTCCCTGACTGCGGTTTTTTAACAGCCATGTTCTGCGGTTTCATGCTGCCCCCAACTAGGGATCTGTACGTGCTGGCCAGTGAGCAAACGAACCAGCAGAAGCATTTTCCCCACTGAGCTTGCTTAAGTGCTGCCGCTTTGCTCAGAGCCTCCTTAGCCTGCCCCACAGCTTTTTTCCAAGCCCAGCTGCTGCTTACTGTGGGGCTGGGCTGTGGGCAGCCCCAGTTCCCATTTTGGCCTGCAAGGAGCGAAATGCCTCGGGGCAGAGGGGAGCGCGCCCGCTCCACCCTGCTGGTTTGCAAGCCCAACACCTGGCTGTGCCTGCACACAGCCAGTTCTACCCCTGGTACAAATAGAGTGTTTGCTTGTCTCACCTCCCACAGGTTTTTTTTTGGCCAGAGAAGCAGCTGAGAGAGACAGAGGGAGGAGGAGAGAAAAAGACAGCTTGGAGGAAAAAGTGTGCTTTTAGTTGGCCCTTGCCGCTTAAGACGGGCCCCGCCCCCTTCCCCTCGGCGCCTCTCCGGTGTTCTTAAAGAGACAGGACAGAAAGCAGATGTGAAAGGTCCGGTATTTTCACTTACCCCTCCAAAGTAACCGTTTTTTCTTACACTTCACTCCTTTGCCTCACATTGGATGCCAGTTCTGTAACCGGGTTTTTTCTTGGGTGCTGGTGAGGCACGGCTCCCCCGAGAGAATGCTGTGGGTTTTTGGGCTCCAATTTCTTAAGAATAAGCGATGCGACCACTGCATGTGCACTGTACACTCGTAAAAGTAAATATTGGACCCAAGAAGTGTTGCAGAAAGATGATTTTATTTAGGTAGAGAAAAGAGAAGAGGAGAAAAAGAGAAAGACTTCCAAAAAGAATGTGGGAGGGGATTCCAGAGGGGAAATCTGGCCAGGTGTGTCGAAATGGACTTATATCCTGGGAGGAACCCTCACCTTCTCCAAGACCCTGGGCCAATGAAAGGAGTTCCTTAGAACTTCCGCTGGAGTGACTAACTTTTAGTTTCTTCCCATGCCCGTGAAATTCAAACATAAACTGTTAAATCTCCCAGATGGAGACAGATGGCAGGGGGGCATGGCGCTGGGAAATTCTTGCCCTTAAAACAACACCCCCTCATGGACCAGGAAAGAGAACACATTCCCTCAGGAATACTGACCTTAACCTTTTAATACTATGTCTCAGTGTTCAATGCACTAGGTGTCACTGGACTCCTTCAAATCAGCAATGTGTCTAGGTTGATCACTAAGCTTTAATTATCACAGGAGAATTATAATATCTTTCCTATTTTCCTGATTTTGTTACTGATTTTTCTTGGGATTCAAAATTTGAAAAAACAAAAATTTCCCAAGAAATGCTATAAAGGAAATCCCACTTGGAAACTCTAACCAAAACTTTTGCAAACAAAATAATGCAAAAGATAGAATGGACCAGTTGAGATTATACTAGGAATATAAGCTGATTTAACCTTAGAAAATCAAACAGTGTAATTCACTACATTAACAGATTGAAGGAAAATAATCATCATCAATAAATGCAGATAAACCGATAAAATTCAGCATCTCTAATAAAATCTCACAGCAGCCTAGGGACAGAAAGGAACTTCTTTCATCTGATAAGGGAAAGATACACATTAAACACACACACACCCTGCAGCAAACAGTAAATTTAAAGGTAAACACCAACACTTTCGTCTTTGAGATGAGGCACAGGTCTAGATAGAATGTCCCAATATTCTATTGATGATTGTACTAAAGAGAGCTCCTAACCAGCAAAATAAGGCAACAACAAAAAAAAGCAAACAGTGTAAAGACTGGAATATAATCCAATAATTCAACTTCTGACATTACTCATAGATGATATGATTATATACATAGAAAATCCAAACATTACTCATAGATATTTTATACACAGAAAATCCAAAAGAATCAAGATATTCTAGAAAGAATTAAAGGAGCTGAGATTACTGGATAGAAAAATCATTACGTAAAAACTTATTTTAATTCTAACTACCAGTAATAATTAGGAAAAGTTAAGAAAAAAAAATGTCCTTTTTAGGAATAGACATAGTAAAAGTATGATCTCTACAAGGAAAAAAGCAAGATCTCTAAAAGGAAAACTAAACGGGGAAAAATCCTTACCTGAAAGATTTAACCATAAATGAAAACACTAATAAAAATGTCTGTCAACCAAAGAAACTCCATGAAGAGAGTGAAGAGACAAGCCACAGAATCGGAAAAGATGCTATGTATGCCGTACTATAAAGGCAAAGGGATTTTTCAGAGGATAATGTCTATTATGAGATCTTACCAAATTCTGAGTCATTATAATCTCTGTGGAAACTTTTACTCAACTATATTTATGCAAAATTCATTTTGTTAAAATCTAGGCAAAAGAGCCTGAAACTCTGAAGAGGACTGAATGTATTTATTTTTAAAATATGATAAACAACACTTTGCATTTCGGATGCCAGGATCTTTGCACTTTTCATTTTATTTCTTTTTTTTTTTTAATTGCACTTTAGGTCCTGGGGTACATGTGCAGATCATGCAGGATTGTTGTATAGGTACATACATGGCCATGTCGTTTGCTGCCTCCATCTCCCTGTCACCTATATCTGGCATTTCTCCCCATGTTATCCCTCCCCAACCCCTGCTTGTACTTGTCATATTCTAGAATAGACTTTTTAGGCTAGAAATGTCAACTAGATCACTTTCTAGGCCCAAAGAAAGAACATTCATATTTGCATTTTTGTCAGGAGGCGATTAAGAAACGCTACTAGGATATTTAGACTGAGCTGCAGTGTTATCAGCCTGGTTGCGCAGTAGGCTCCCTGGTTTACACTGTGTGGTCAGTTGTCTATCCTCCTCAGAGGACTGGGAGCTTTATATAGGCAGACTATGCCTGCCCTGCTCACAGCTTTCTCCTTAGGAACAAGCCCCATGTCTGGCACACAGAACACACAAATCTATGAATAAAGTGAATGAGTCTTAGTATTACTATGCTTTCTTTTATAATTATTTATTCAAAAAACATTCTATGATAGATTCAGGTAACAGTAAAGTAATACATTCAATAGTATTAAAATAAATCTATAGAAAATAGTTTCATTAAGCTGCAATTAAAATACTTGAAACTGGGACATATCTCTGTATTTCAAACCTATATACTGGCTTTCTATTTTTTAAAAGACTATTCTAATCTTTAAGACGTCCAAAGTTTTTCCTCTTTGCTTTTATTTGCTTTAGACCATATTCTTAAGTGTATACATTTTGGGCATATACTATAATAACGAAGAGTTTGTGAACCCACTGATTAAGTAGACACTTTGGGGAGAGTAGGGTGGGAGGGCTATTATCTCCCTTAATCTGGACAAAACTGTTCAAGCAGCCTACAATTTATTAGCTTCTCTAACAGCTTCACTATTTGGTTTTCATTGACCTTTTTAGCAAATGACTGGCAAACCCCCGATTCTTTTCACCTGAAATCTTTTCAAGTTAGATACTGTCCATATTATACTTGTACTTATAATTTAGTATCTTCTTGCCCTGGACAACTTATTTCTCCAAATTTTTATTTCTCCAGCAGTAAATTGAGATGGTATCACTAATCTTGCAAGGTAAAGATCCAGAGATAGCATACAACAAATATTCTATGATTAATATTTTTAAAATCTTAACTACTCCTCATTTGTTCCTGGCAGTTTTCTATCTTGGTCATTTGCAGAAAGTGTTCCAGCTTGCCAAAATCTTTTTTTTTTTTTTTTTTTTGAGACAGAGTCTCACTCTGTCGCCCAGGCTAGAATGCAGTAGCAACCCTGTCTCTACTAAAAATACAAAGCAAAACAAAAAAAAACTTTTATAATCTTAATTCTGTTATCTATGAATTAATTATGGCTCATAGGTTTGTGATCTGTATGCAAATCTGATAAACTTTTCAAAGCCATTGTTTAGCATACTTGAACAGAACAGGAGCCTTATTGCATACATTCAAGGCTGAAGAGTGGATTAATGATGCTATTCAAAACTCTTTGGAGGCATCAACTAGCAAGAATTAGCTACAAATTCACTTAACTCTACTATTATATAGCTGATAATTTCTATCACCCATGAAGATTTCAGGGTTTCCTTAAAGACATTCTAAGTTTACTGCATTTCCTTGATTTACTATAGTCATAAAACTACCAATATATACACCAAACATTCATTTAGGCAGCTTAAAAGAAAAATATACACAAAGATAAGTTTGTAATTTGAAATGCAAAATAATATTCTGAACAGTTCTCCAGAAGTCAAACCAAGAAATTTATAGTCCAAAAAGTTCTGGAGATTGGTTTTAGGGGAGGGGAAGGTGAGGAGATCAAATATGAGTGAGTGCTTGCCATTGGCAGTAAAAAGAAATGCCAACTCTTCCTAAGAAAAAATTTATATAACCTCCAAGGTCCAAATAAAGGGAGAAAGCTCAGCCACCCATTTGTTAATCTCTGCAGCTGGTATGAACATTTTCCTAAGGATAGGGAAGAGATTATACTCACTAATACATGAGTCAGTAGTTTTACTTTCAGGTGGCTTTTTATCTGATGTTTATCTGATATGATGACAGTTGGGGGATGGAGATATGTTCCATTTCTAGCTATGTATCAAACTAGATATCTAAGCCCTTCCCTTCCAACAAAACACATAGAAGTGCTGAATAAAATATAGAAAACATTCTTTGGCATAGCAGAACTTACAAGAAAGTAAGTGGGAAACCTTATAGTAAAAAATGAGGGGAATGAAAAACCAGAGTAGTAAATATGTGAGCTGATGCCATAGCTGTCCTGGAACAATTTGCCAGTTTCATTCACCCATGGCTTTTAGCTTTGACATCTTTACGGGCACTAAAGAACCCTGAGCTTGCAAAAGGCAGGCAGGCAGTGGGAATTAAATGTACCTCCTTCAACCCCTGCCACAAAGGTAGGACACATGGGAGGCTTATACTCTCACTGAAAAAGACACCAATCAGATAATCTGCCCACTAGCACAGGGAGACGAGGAGGAAGTGTCTCTGCCTTGGCTTGGGAAATCTATCAGTAATTTATGTTATGCCTCAGATGTAGAAACACTAAAGCCAAGAAATTAAAATAAAAGTGGTCTTGTGTCAGCAAGAATATGGGAATATGGCATAAACAGACACTCAAGGTTACCACAGATAAAGCCTTGCTGAAAATAAGCTTACTTTTCAAAAAGACAAAAATGGATAAACAGCCTATCAAATATAAAACTCAACAGAAATAAATAGCAGGAACTTAATAGAACTATTAGAGTGAGTATCTAGTACAGACATTTAAAATATGGTGACATGAAAACGTTAAAAACATTAAAAAATGACATCGAGGAACAAAGATCTGCATACTTAGAAATGAAAAACAATTTCTGAAAGAAGAAACCCAATGGATAGGGTAAGAGAGATTATATACAACTGACAAGAGAATTCACGAACTAGAAGGCAATATATGAAGGTATCACAGGAAGATAATGCACATGAACAGTACAGAAGGGTTTAAAAGATAAAGGGAATAGAATGAGAAGGATCACTATACACTTAAAAAAAATAGTAACTACGCTAACTGTGTCTTTGAAATGTGTTCTCCATAACAACTTCATTATTTAGTAATACTGGGAGTGATCTTGCTAGGAAAAATTCAAATACATTTTTTTTTTGAGATGGAGTTTCACTCTTATCACCCAGGCTGGAGTGCAATGGCACGATCTTGGCTCACAGCAACCTCTGCCTCCCAGGTTCAAGAGATTCTCCTGCCTCAGACTCCTGAGTAGCTGGGATTACAGGCACCCAACACCACACCTGGCTAATTTTTGTATTTTTAGTAGAGATGGGGTTTCACCATGTTGACCAGGCTGGTCTTGAACTCCTGGTTCAAAGTGGCATTTAAGCAGTATATTTGTTCTAATTCACACTAAAGAAAAAATCATCACTCCTGCTGCTTCCATTGTTTTCAGCTATTGCATTGTATAAGTCAGTGATTCTACTGAAAATGACACAAGTATGTATTTGAGAAGAGGAAATAAACATTTAGCCTAGAAATGGAACATGAATAACCATTATTCTAAAGAGTAAGAGCAGAGATGTTTCTTAAGACCATCAAAACATTTTTGTGTGGTGATTAAGTATTAAAACCAACATTCAAAAAAACCCACAATAGTTCACTTGGTTAAATATTAATCCCTACTTAAAGTATGTTGGCAGGTTAAAAATAAAGACTAAAATATAATTTCTAAAGGCTGAATGCAAGGGTAATTCATACGCTAAAGATCACACCCACGCTTTCCATCCTGGGAAAAGTCGGCTGAGATTTTTGGGGTCCATGGCCTGCTGTATGAGCAAATTCACTTGTCCACCAACACTGAGCACAGTGCCTTCTTCCACTCCTTTCAGTTTCTCTTGTAGTCTCATTAAGACACGTTCAGCTACTTTGTTGAAACTCTGGTCAATATCACTAATGATAAAAACACAAAGCTTTCATTGACATGAACAGTTTAAAGAACTTGGGAATAAGAAAATCTGAACAACTGACAAATTGTTCACCTGATATTATAAAATACTACTCACCTGAGATTTCGTTTGCATTCTTGGTCATCTGCATTCAAAGTAGAGTGAAGCTCAGTTTCATCCTCTGGCCTCTGCTGTAAATACAAAGCTTTCAAAGGATTCATGGTCCAGTCAAAGAGTGGATCATACAGAAGGACCTAAACAGAGAGAACACATGTATCAAAAGAACAATGTACATTTTAATCTTGTACTTAGAAACAGTAGAACAAATATCATACAAATAACAGAAGGCTGTCATGTGGTAGTTGAAGGGGGAGGGGAACAAACATCACACACACTTCATGTTTTTCCTTGTGGAGGATACTCTCCTAGCATAATGCTCCAAGCTTCTAATTCCATCCTCAATTTGTTCTTCCTCCATGGTTAGGGGTGCCATCCCTTGACTCACGTTTCCCTACTGGATGAAACTAATCTACTAAAAGGAGCTATGCATTAGTCACTTTCTTTCCTTCTCTCTCTCCTCTTAACCCTGGGTTAGGGCATTTGCTTTGTAGGACCCAATTATCCTCAGCCAGGCTGTCTCAAGGTATACATTGAGATGTGGGAACTGGAGAGCACGAGCAGGCCTATTTGGACTTCACTCCTAAGCCATGTTCTCCAATAGTTTTATTAGTAATAAACCTGAAATTCTAATCCACCCCCCCTACTGTGGCTCTCTCTTTTTCTCTCAGTTCTAAATCTGGGTGGAGTAGAAAGGTATAATCTGTTGAAACTTCCTCAAAACCCAAGATTTCGTGCTGTGTTTGGAATCTGGAGATATATATTAGGTGTAGAATTAGGATACCAAAACAACTGACATGGCTAGAGCAAGTGGCTTTAGGTCATAAATTTTAGAAAGTGAGGTCATGAGAAATTTCTGATATTGCCAGTTCACAACAGCTAACTGCTCTGGTATTTATAAACACAGAACTTAAAAAAAAATTGGCTTTAGTAAATGCGTACAAGTCTTCATAATAAGTGGAGATAATACAGAGAATGATTCTACAGGGCATTCTAATATTACAAGGTTGGAACACTTGTTTAATGCTATTTGTACACAGTTTCCCAATAAATCTGCAGGTTGGGACTATAAAATGCCTTTAGCAGTTTTAGTTTCAGGACATGTATTAGATCAGCAGAATCAAAATCTATTTATTAATGCTGTTCTCAGTGTCCTTCAGGACCATTAAAAACAGTGGAGAAACTGAGCTTGATTACATGTGGCTTGTCTGTAAGTTCAAGGGTTCCTATGTGACTTCAAGTTGGACACTGACATGGCTTTAGATTTCAGAGATCCAAACCAGTTTCACCCACAAAAGGGAAACAGTAATATATTTTATTAATGAACTAATGAAAAGGAATGAAGGCCTCTAGTATAGACTAGATGGCTTTCTTGGGTTGAAGTAGAGGAAAAATCCAAATTACTTCAAAACCAAGGGCTTGTGTCAGGAATTATACTTGCATATATTAGAATTAAGGAGGAACTGGAATAAGTAAAAAAAAAAAAAAAAAAAAAAACATGACTCAGTCTTACAATCGAGAAGTGATTGAAAATAGTAAAGGAATACAGACTGACTAGAGCAGCGTTTCTCAGTCTCAGCACGATTGTCATTTTGGGTGGGACACTTCTTTGCTGGAGGAGCTAACCTGTGCATTCTGGGGCATTTAGCAGCATCCCTGGTTCTACCCAGTAGATGCCAATACTATCCTCATCTTCCATCCCCATTTGTGACAACCAAAAGTGCCTCCAGACATTGCCAACTGTTCTCTAGGGGACAAAATTGCTCTTGGCTAAGCATCACTGAGCTAGAGGGAGAGAGATATTTCTTTAGCAGAGCATATAGAATCTTAGAGGACAGAATGGTCCATTAGGAAGAAAATGAAATCCTGAAGGCCAGGAGAGACAAATATACTGAGAGGAGAAGGGAAATACACCCAGGTCAAAGTGCTCTGAAGGAGGAGTTTAGGAAGTGGGGAGATTAGATCAGAAATAGTGACTGTGGCTCAATGAAATCTAAGAGAAGAAATGAATCCAAGAGAGGACAGAAATGATGTCCCACAGGATTGGGAACCAGGATGCTATTGAGACGCACCCTCCTAAAGCTGAAGGCAGAAAGTGGTCTTACTGTGGTAAGATCACTGGGAAAATTATTCTCGAAGATTGGGACAATCATACCAAATGATTTTGGGAAATTTGGACAGATTTATGGAGGGAAGATCAGGTAGACGAGTGTAAAATACACAAATCATTGGAGGGTGTGTTTAGAGGTAGAGTTATTATAGGTAGAGATGCAAATCATTTTTCAGACTCAAAATCCTCACTCAAAGGAAATCCAAAGTCCTTACAATGGCGTAGAATCTGGCCACTGTCACTTCTCTAACTTGATCTCCTACCACTCTAAAAAATGAAGTCCATAAGCAGTTTGGCATTAAACTAATAAGATTTCTGAGGCCCTAAAAGAACTACCCTCTTCTGGTGAGTGTCAGGTAGGATAAAACTACTGGAATACAACTCTTAAATCCACCTCAGCATAAAAATCCCTTCTGACTGAGACTACATAGAATAAAATACTAAAGAATATGTTGGCCGGGTGTGGTGGCTCACACCTGTAATCCCAGCGCTTTGGGAGGCCAAGGCAGGCAGATCACGAAGTCAGGAGTTTAAGAGTAGCCTGGCCAACATGGTGAAACCCCATCTCTACTAAAAGTACAAAACTTGGCTGGGTGTAGTGGCAGGCACCTGTAATCCCAGCTACTTAGGAGGCTGAGGCAGGAGAATCGCTTCAACCTGAGAGGTGGAGGTTGCACTGAGCCGAGATCATGCCACTGCACTCCAGCTTGGGTGAAAAGAGTGAGACTTTGTCTTAAAAAAATAAATAAATAATATGTTAAGCTGCTTTGACTCTTGAAAAATTTGGGCTTGTCTTATATGAAAAAGGGGAAGATAATATAACTTTAGAGTTTAATTTCTACATGAATGAGGCATCCATGTTATCATTTATTCTTTTTTTAAAATGTTATACATCATGCTTATTTTCTGTATCATTTATTCTTACTGCAGAACCAATGGCAAACTGTAAAGAATGATAACATGTATGAACAGAATTTGAAATGGGTAAATGAAAAAAGAATGTATTTTCAGCCTTGGGAATAGCACAGCCTTGGATTTAATTTTACCAACATATTATTGGGATCTATTTCAGCAAATTCTTTGTAGCAAAATCTGTATTACCATCAGCAGTTCAAATGAGATCTATAAGATGCCTTGGTTCAAAAAGGTGCACACAGGACCACCCTGATAGACTGTTACTCATCTTTCAAGGGATAAAGCCCCACCGTTGTTGACCACAGGCTTAATGGTTAATGCCAATGAATTAAGACAGTAGTTCTCATATCCTGGCTGTATACTAGGAGAGATTTTTAAAAATACATATATTCCTGCCCCATCCCTAGAAACCTGGTTTGAATTTTCAGCATCAATGTTTTTTAAAAGCAGTACAAGTAATACGAACATTCAGCCAGTCCAACGTTAACAAGTTAAAGAATGAAAAGGCTGAAGAATGGAAAAGAGGGATGCCCATACACACGTCACCTGCCATGTGTCCTTGGGGAGGCAACACTCCTGATTTCTCGTCTCACATACCCTTACCATGTTGGTGAATGACTGGCATAGGTACTAACAGCATAGACACTAAAATTTGTTTGACTTCCATTTTTCTGCCCTGGATCAAGACAAGGCAAGGATCCTGATTACGTGTGTTTGCTCTGCAGGCCCAAACCCCTACTCGAGTGAGCTGTCCCAAGGTTAAGACAGCAGAGAGGCACTGAGGTAGCACCAGCAGTAAACTAGTTTGGCCCTCATTCCTAAGCTTGTTACTCTAGTAATGATGCTGACAATTTGATCTCCATTTGTCTGACTGACTAGTTCTGAATCTGGGCAGGGAAAAAGCAGATACAAAGTATTGACTTATCTTAAACCCTAATGGAAACCATTCTGAAAATAATAATACCATGGAATATCTAAATGTCAAAGAGTTAATTTATGAACTGAAAACTAGAGACTACTTATAATGCTGTAACATTCCAAGAAACTCAAGGGGGCCGAAGGCGTTTCTAAACCAGTATTTGTGGATGTGTGAAAAGGCTGAGAGTGCAATCTCCTCCCTCCTGCTGCCCAGCTGCCTTCCCCTGTGTTAAAATGAAGCAGTGCTCTTCAAATCAGTGACTTCCTGACGAGACACACAGTCTATCTGGTAAAAAAAAAAAAAAAAGATTAAGTATTCCTTATGAAATACTTTACCTCTACAATGGTTAACAGAGTTTCCTTAGAGTTTCTCATCACTTCCATGGTTTTCTCACAGCACCTAGAGTCAAACACATTATAAATACGGATTTTGTTACACACCAATGTTTTCAACATATCTTTATCTGTATACTCTCTTGTGTAGTATGCTGAGCCTATACTTGTTAATCTACAAATCTGTATCTCAAAATACCATAATACTTGGCAGAGTGGGCTTTCAATAATACAAATATGTATTGGACTATTTCACAAGCTTGGCATTTACACAAATAACACAACACTACTACGAAAGATTTCTTTCAGTCTTTGATTTTCTTTTCTTTTCTTTTCGCAATGGGGTCCTTCAACATTTCCCAGGCTGGTCTCAAACTCCTGGGGTCAAGTCATTCTCCTGCCTCAGCCTCCCAGGTAGTTAGAATTACAGGCATGCACCACTATGCTCAGCTCTCAGTCTGATTATTGTGGCAGTTATTAGTTTACATTGACTACAATCTGCCCCAATCCAAGTTGAATACATAGACCTATGCTGGGAAAACTACAAGGACCTGCAAAGCTTTTTTATAGCACAGTGTTATACTAGGAGACAAGCTCCTTTAAATAAAAATGTAGTCTCTTCTATATCCCCAACAATGAGTATCCAATAGTAGTATCATTAAAAAGCCAGGACAGGTATTAAAAGTAAAGGTAGGATGCTTCCAGAGGAGGTTTGGAATAACCATATGTATGTTACATGGGGTTAGGTCCCAGGTGGGTGGAAGGAAGGGGAACTATTATTGCTTTTACCCAGGGTCTTTTCCTTAGTATTGATAAAGCACTGGGATATGATTCTAGCATTAAATTATATAATCTATGCAACTCTCTAACCTGTATATATATATAAATATTTTTTTAAGAGAGGGTCTCGCTATATTGCCTAGGCTGGACTCAAACTTCTGGGTTCAAACAATCCTTCCACCTCAGCCTCCAGAGTAACTGGGATTATAGGTGCAAGGCACCATGCCCAGCCCATGTAATTCTGACATCAGAAATTATTTCTCTCCTTTACCTTATATCACTTACCTTCTGAAGACACCTTCAACACCAGTAATGCCCATGCCATCCACAATATCTCTGGTGAGTCTAAAAGGAACTGTCTCAGGAGTAGGAAGAATTTTGCCCTGTTCAAAAGCAACACCTAAAGTAAAAAATACAATGTTAGGAGGTTTGACAGCTAATTTACTTTTTTCCCATTAGAATGTGAACTTTAAAAGGGCAACAAAACATTTGTTACCTATATTCTATGAATACTAGTAGACACAGTAGTTTATTTCTGCTCTGGCTGCCTTCCTCATCTTCTTCACTGTCTATGAGTTCCATTTCAAATCCAAATAACATAACTACTTCTTGAGGTAACTAGAGAAATCTAGGTTAAAGAGTGATTTTTAAAAATGAAGTAACTACTGGTATAATTTTAAATGGAGGTGATATATTTATTTATATTTAAAAATATATATATTAGGCTGGGCATGGTGGCTAACACCTGTAATCCCAGCACCTTAGTAGGCTGAGGAGGACTGATCACCTGAGGTCAGGAATTCAAGACCAGCCTGGCCAACATGGTGAAACCCTGTCTCTACTAAAAATACAAAAATTAGCTGGGTTTGGTGGCAGGCACCTGTAATCCCAGCTACTCGAGAGGCTGAGACAGGAGAATCACTTGAACCCGGGAGGCAGAGGATACAGGGAGCTGAGATTGTGCCATTGCACTCCAGCCTGCGGCAATACGAGTGAAACTCCATCTCAAAAAAAAAAAAATTTAATGAGACTTTAAATTATGAGATAATTATATGTTCACTTGCAGTTATAAGAAATCATACAGAAAAAGATCATCCCATATCCCTTTTACCCATTTCACCCCAACTGTAATAGCCTGCAAAACTATAATACTACTGATATCGATGCAGTCAGGATATATCATATTCCTATCATAAGGATCCTTCATGCTGCCCTTTACCGCCACACCTACTTCCCTCCCACAGCCTATCACCCAGCCCCCTAACCTCCTACTTTTCTAGCAACCACTAATCTGTTCTCCATTTTTATAATTTTGTCATTTTAAATATGTTATATAACTGGAAGTGAAATAATAATACAGTAAGTAACCTTTTGGGAACAGTTTTTTACACTCAGCCTAATTCTCTGGAGATTCATCCACATTGTTATATATATTAATAATTTTGTTTCTTTTAATTGCTGAGAAGTATTTCAGCACACGGATATAACACAGTTTAAGCAGTTGCCCACTGAAGGACATCTGGATTTTTCCAGTTCTTCGGTATTATGAATAAAGCTGCTATATACATTTGTAGTACATGGCCATTTTATAAGTAGATTTTGTTGTTAAGTTTTGAGAGTTCTTAAAGATTGTTCTTTTGGTATCAAGTCTAGGAACTGTTTAGCCCTAGATGCTAAAGATTTCCTCTTAATTTTCTTCCTCTGTTGCTCAGCTTGGGTAATTTCTACTGTTCTGTCTTCTGTTCACTGATCATTTCTTCTGTCTCCTCATTCTGCAGTTGAAATTTTGTATTTTACTTACTATATTTTTCTGTTCTAAAATTTCCATCTGGTTCTCCTTTATATCTATTTCTATATGAGATTATTTCTGTGCTGAGACTTACTATATTCATTTGTTTCAAGCATGTTTGTAAATGCTCCTTCAGGTGTTACGATGGCTGCTTTAAAATCTCAGGTAATTCCAATATCATTGTCATCTCAGTGTTGGCACCTACAGGTGGTCATTTTTCATTGAAGTTGAGATTTTTCTGGTTCCTGGTATGACTAATTTTAAATTGACGACTACACCTGTTAGTTATTATGAGACTCAAGATCTTCCTTAAACTTCTGCTTTTGATGCCTTTGGGAGTCACCACCTTGTTATTGCTAGGTAAGGGCAGAGGACTAGATTCTCCAATTGGCCTCCACTGACACTCAGTAGGGAAAGGGCTTGCTATAGCTGAGCAGGGCTGAAAGTCCAGGTTCACCAGATATGTCCACTGACACCAAGGAGTGAATCAGAAAAAAGGCTGGAAAATATAGACTAGCAGGTAATGGTATAAATGATACACTGAGAAGGCGTAACATAGGGTTATTGGAGTCCCAGAAACAGGGAAGAACCTGGATGGACCCTATGACATTACTATGACTAATAGAATGTGATGGAAGTGATACTGTGAAAGTTGCAGGCCTAGCCCTTGACTTCCACTTTCTTCCTCGAGCCCCAAGATGCTATTTTGGACAGAGAGGCCACATATGAGCGCTGAAGCATCAGACATGTAAGTGAAGAAGCCATCATGAACTCTGGCCCAGTTGAGTCTTAAGATAACTCCAGCCCCAGATGCCAGTTGCAACTGCCTGAGAGATCCTAAGTGAAAACTGCCCAACTGAGCCCAATTAACAGACTCTGAGAGATAATAACAAATTGTGATTTTAAGCTACTAAATTTTGGGGTGGTTTGTTATGCAGCAACAGGTAACCAAACAGATATACACAGAATAGTATACAAATCACTCAAGTGTGTGACTCACTGAGATTTTTGCAAAGTGAACAAATCCATGTTAACGGAACTCTACCAGCATTCCAGAGGCCCCCCCCTTCAACCCATCCTACCAGTCACTAACCACCTCTTCAAAGGGTCACCACTATCCTGATTTAGAACATGGTACATTAATTTGATCAGTTTTTGAATTTCATGTAAATGGAATTATACGTATGTAATCTTTTGTGTTGGAGTCTTTCACTTAGCATTATATTTGTGAGAGTCTTCCATATTGTGTGTTATTGTTCATTCAATCTTGTTATATACAAAGAGAATATAAATATATGACAATTTGTTCATCCATTCTACCTATAATGGATATCTGGACTGTTTCCAGTTAGGGGCTATTACAAATAGTGCTATTATAAACATTTTTTTACATAAGTATGCATTTCTGTTGGAGTGGAATTGATGGGTCACAGGATATACATAAAGTCAGCTTTAGTGGATAATGCCAAACAGTATTCCAAAGGGGTTATACCAATTTATCATTCTCATTTATAGATGCTTTTAGCATGACCTGGATGGACACAGGTTGGCATACTCTTACCTCTGTTTTGCATCTTCCAAACTACTGCCCTTCCATTCTCATATAAAGTCTCACTCCTCTGTTGAGATCCCCACCTTCTGGCTCTAACAAATCCCTCCCATCTTCATGTTTACTATGTAAACCTGTAAGTTTTCTCTCCCATTCACTGAATGTTAGCATGGATCTTGCTCACAATTTCCCCCTCTATCACAACTCTAGAAATCATTCTGGGGAAAACCATATAATATCTGTGACCATTTCTGTTCTAATGAAATTCAATTTCATTCTATCTTAGCGAACCACTCATGGGTTGCACTCCAGAAATAAGTCTAAAACTGCACCTTCTTAGACACTGTAAATTCTACATTCTAATCAAAACTTCTCCTTCTACTCCTCATTCTTACTAAACGGTCTTCGAATTTGACTGAGATTTCAGTTTATTAGCCTTCTTCTTTCCCTACTCAGCCCAGGGTATAGATGACAGGCTTGATTCCTCTCATCAGTACTTCAAATCTCCTGGTCCCCTTTGTCCCTCTGCCACATCTACCATTTTAAACTACAACTTAAACTCCAAGGATGTTAAGAACTGCTGGGAAAAAAATCATACAACAACACTGTTGCTCCACTACAAATTTAGGATTGTCACCTTAGGAAAGTGCCCCTTAAACTGCTTGGCATGTCTTATTTATTTATCCCTTTTTAGTTAGGTTTTGGTCTCATTTTCATGGTAAATTTTAGAATTTTACTGTTCTTTTAAGGCCAATTACCATCCCTCCAATTCTAAGCAAATGAGCATGCTTTCTAGTTCTCAGCGAAAATAGAATATATTAGCAAATATAATTCCTTCATATTCCTCCCCTCCAGCTTAAGACTTTCCTACTGGCATCATTTTTCCTTCTCACTCAGCAGAAAAAGCTAACATGCCTCCAATCTAAAGCCAATGCTAACATACTCATGTACTTTATGATTTCTCTTGCTATTTCAATTATCTTTTTTCTCCTGTATCTTCAATATCTAACATGTTCACACCTCTCCTATCTTAAAAAAGCAAGCCCCAAATGTGTCTCTCATCCCTGCAGCAAATTTCTCTGCCATCCTTCCCTTTCCTTCGAAACTTCTTGTAGGAACATTCAACATTCTTAATTTACACATCCTTAACTTCCATTTAGTCCTTGCCTTCTTACAGTATGGCTTCCTCCATTCTATCCAAAGGGGTCTTCCAAGGCCTGTAAGATTGATTACTTGTTAAATTCAAAGGTCTGTTTTCAGCATTCATCCTTTCTGACCTTTCTGTATCAGATACTGTTAAGCACTACTTTCATAAAAGATTTTCCTCTCTTGCCTTCCAAGATCCTGACTTCCTAGTTTTCACAACTTGAGTACTTCCCAGTTTTTTCTGACTTAGCCTTTTAAAGGCTCACTTTCCTTATGATTTCATCTCTAGGTTTCTTTATCAAGGTTAATATGTAAGATCAGAACTTCCTCTAGCCCAGTGACTTCAACTGAAATGTATTTGCTGAAGATTCTGAATCTCCATTATTACATTCAAACTCCTTTCTTTTCTATATATTAAACTGTCTATTCCACCTAGAAATCCCATTAATACTTCAAAATAATGAGCAAAACTAAATTCATCACTTTCTTATTATTTACAAAACTTCATCTATTCCTTAGCTAGAAGCTTCAGTTATCCTGGAGCCCCAATCCCCCACTATTTCCACATCTAATATCACTGGTATAGTTTACTACAAATATGTCTCTCAAATCCAATCTCCTGGTTTCTACAACTTTAGTACAAATCTTCATCATTTTTCATCTAAACTATTATAATATCCCTTAACTTGTCTTCCTGCTGCCAATCCCACTCCTCAAAGTGATCCTGAAGTTATCTTTCTGAAAATAAAATATGCTGAAAATTAAAAAACAATATTTACTGCTTTGATGTATGTATCTCTCTCTCTTATTGTAGTATCTTGGTAGGCAAACAACATTCCATGATGACCAAATATTTATTAAAAAGAATAAAGATACACAGATTTTATTACTTACCTAAATCTATATGTACAAGTTCTGCTGACTGCTCATTTATTAAGATATTCTGTACATGTCTATCACCAAGTCCAAGTATGTAACCAACTAGAAAAAAAAAAGAAATCTGAAATCACTGATTCCATTTCTTTCTAATATACAGCCATAATTTCAACTAACACCACTGATTTGTTATAATCTTTTAAGTAGTTTAGGATTTTTAGCCTCCTTAAATGGTGTACATAACCAGCCATATTGAGTTTAAGTCAAATCTTACCAGCTATTTTAATGCATACTGCATTTTATATATCCCAGATGATTTGCTAAAACAACTTTCTCTTTACTAATAGGCACACATTTAAAAATATTTATACTTAAAAATTATTGTGGCTAAAGTTGGGACCCATTATTTACCTGGGCCAAAGCAGTGTATTATATGTACTCAAGTTTTTATTGAACATACTTAGGAGAAATTTATAGATAAATTCTTCATTCTTCAGTGAAACTTTCTTCTGCTTGATGAATTATATTTAATACAAATTAATCATTAATTCATTTCATTTCACCAGGTATATATCCCCAGGAAAAAGTGCATTTCTGTATTTAAGACAGATGATGGCATGCAATAATGGGAGAAACCACATAGCATGATAAAAAAGAACACTGGGAAGGGAGTCAGAATGACTGGGTGTCTGGCTCACTCTGTCATCAGCTAGGCCTACTTTCTTGTTTATAAACTAGTTGTATCAGATTAGTGATTCTCTACATAGAAGAGAGTCTCATAATTACCTGGGAATTCTTTCAAAACATACATGCCCTGCCTTCCTGGGATACAGCACATAAGTAATGGAGGGAATTGTCTTTATTAAAAAAAAAAATAGATTAATGATCTCTAATGTTTCCATTAGTTCTCATGATCTAGGATTTTGCTAACCATACTATCTAGCTATTCTAATTTCTTAGGGAAAAAAAGTCAAAATATATATTGTACACAAAATATTTAAATATATCTCATGATTTCTATTCTGAAAACAAAATTCTATTAAACAGTGTTAATCACTAGGTGATAACAGCATGGCATTTTAGAGGTTATATGCAAAAGAACAAAAATAATTAAAGGAAATAAGTTATCACAGGTTTTATTATTTTCCAAAGAAAATCACAGAAAATAATATACTGAGGGGAGAGAAAATATGCCATATTCACTATAAAACGAAGAAGAAAACCCTGTCTTTTTATTATTTGTCGAAGTAGGAGAATTCTCTTCTGCATAAGCTATAAAAAGGTAGACACTAAGAATCAGGATGAACAAGAAACATAATGATTTAATAATGAAGATGGTTTGGTTACCAACCACATTGTCACCATCATACCCCTGCCACTCAGAATGTACAAAAAATGCTGAATCAAACAAAAACAAAAACCACCAAACAACAAAGTGCTGAATCTACTATATGTACAAGGAGGTTACCAATAGAAGAAGTGGCTACACTGCGTGTATAAGCCAATCGTTTCTCAAACCAAATAGCTGGATCCAAGAATTTTTCCATGCAGAAATAACGGAAAACTGGTTGAAAATTTTGGCAAATATCCATGAAGATTTCATATTTCTCTTCAGAAGACATTTTTTGCACCTCCTTTAAATAGAGCATATATATAATTTATTTTTCAATATTGTGTTCAATGAATTCAACTAATAGCCACATTTTTATATAAAAAATATGACAGATATAGGGGCAAGAAAGATGAACAGGATACATTACCCACAAGAAGCTAACAGTCTGAAAGGTGGAGCAATTAATTACAAGCGATAATCCCTTTAGGATTTCGTATTAATCATTGGGGAAGGAAGCATACCCACAGTGACTGTTACTTGTTTTGATTACATTCTAATTTGAATAATCCTGTAATCTTAAGCAGAAGTAAACACAGAAATGACAAAGTAGTTCCAGATAACCTCAGGTGGCATCACAGCATTGGGCTACAATAGGAAACAGGAAAAGAGAAAGAATGGAGGAATCCCTTATGGATGGCAGTTGATATAATTCAGATCTCTATCTTCCAACATCTTGCTATAAAATACTATCGTGAAGCAAAGCTTACCTACTTCAACTCCCTCCCATCTATATGCTGATGATTTCTAAATCTGTATCTATATTAAGCCCAGGTAGCTTTTTTTTGCGGGGGGAGGGGGAGAATGGAGTTTTGCTCTTGTTGCCCAGGCTGGAGTGCAATAAGGCGCCATCTCGGCTCATTGCAACCTCTGCCTCCCGGGTTCAAGCGATTCTTCTGTCTCAGCCTCCTGAGTAGCTGGGATTACAGGCATGTGCTACCACACCTGGCTAATTTTGTATTTTTAGTAGAGATTGGGTTTCACCATGTTTGTTAGGCTGGTCTCGAACTCCCAACCTCAGGTGATCTGCCCTCCTCGGCCTCCCAAAGTGCTGGGATTATAGGCATGAGCCACCGTGCCTGGCCTTAAGCCCAGGTATCTTTATTAAGCTCTAGGTTAATATGCTTCTCTAGCTGCCCATTCAACATCTTCATCTGAATCACTTCCAAATTCAAGTACTTCATCTCTGGCAAACTTTAGTCACCTCCTCTATTCTTCAATTCAGTAAATAGCCTCACCATCTACCCAATTGCCCCAAGCAGAAAACTGGGAGGCACTGACTACTCCTTTTCCCTCACCCCCCGCCAGAAATTTTTTTTTTTTTTGAGACAGGGTCTCTCTGTCACCCAGGCTAGAGTGCAGGGGTATGATCACAGCTCACTGCATCCTCGGCCCCTGTCTCAAGCAATTCTCCCGCCTCAGCCTCCTGAGTAGCTGAGATTACAGACATGCCACCATAACTGGCTGACTTTTTATTTTTTGTAGAGATGGGGTCTCATCCCACTATGTTGCCCAAGCTGGTCTTAAACTCCCCGGCTCAAGCAATCCTCCCACATTGGTCTCCTTAAATTCTGAGATTACAGGCATGAGCTACCACACCTGGCCCCCAACCTTATTTTTAAACAGCAATCAAATCCTAAGAATTCTGCCTCCTTCATAGTTCTCATCTCTACCCATGATTCTCCCTTCCTACTGCTATTTGTCTCAGTTCAGACCATCTCATGCCTCCAGTTTTCATTCTCAAAAATAGAACCCACAGTGCTGTCAGAGATTCTTTCTAAATGCAAGTATATTACTATCCTTAAGAGTCTTCTAAGGCCTATAGCATAAAGTGCAAACTCCTTTGCATTTCATAAAGCAACCCTCCATCTTTGGACCAACAATTACTGCTCCAACTTCATCTGTCTTTTCCTCCTCAAACACTAAGCCTATGCTGTCTTTGCCGGCTCATACCTCCTTTCCTTTGCATATATGCTCCTTCTGCCTGGAAAAACAACTCATTTACAAAACTTGGCTCACACACCTCCTCTGTGAAGCATTTCTTGGATCTACTTCTCTCCATTTTCCCACCCCAGGTAGAACTAACCACTTCCTCCTCTGTACCTACACTGTATCCTGTGTGCCCCGTACAAACAGCCATCACAACACCTAGCACTTACCACACATTTTAAAAAACATGTCACAGAAAGCACAATAAAATAAAAAGCAAATGGACTTTGGATTTAGATAAGGTTTAAATCCTTGCTCTGTTTATTAGCTCATTGGCCTTAGGCAGGTTAAGTTCTCTGAACTTCTCATTTTAAAATAGGGATAAGGATCATGACGATTAGTCATACTATTTGTGAAGTCTTAAATCAGCACAGTACCTGGTAGACAGAAAGCATTCAATAAATTTTGCCAATTCAGTGAATGAATATCAGACTAGATAGCCAGTGTGACATGGTAAATGTCTTAGGTTTTCTGTATCAGTTTCATAAAAAAATATTTCATAATCTTGTTGTTGTTGTTTTATGGTGTGTTTGTTTTTTAGAGATGGGGTTTTGCTCTGTTGTCCAGGCTGGCCTCAGAATCCTGGGCTCACATGATCCCCCAGAATTAGCCTCTCAAGTAGCTGGGATTACAGGTGCATGCCATCATACCTGGCATTTTAGTGTTTCGTTTGTTAAGAATTAGTTTATCCCAAATTGAAAACAAATCAGCACACACTGAATAACCTTTACATTTCTTATGTGACAAGGGTTGACATATGTAGTTTAAAATCCTTTTTTACTCACACACTTTCATTCTGATGAGTTTACTTTCTTTTACTTAGTATCTTTGACAATTACCTGATGAAGTTAAAGTTTTTTGTATGCTACAATATCTGATAGCTGTCAGCTTTAATAAGCTATTGAATAATCTTGAAATAACCTTTAATTTTGGGTGTCACTCACCATCATTTTCTTCTGGCACTGTAAGGCACTGAAATCATTTGGCCTGTATCTTTTATGAGCACCATCTTCATTGTTAACAAGAAATTCACCAATAGGGACAGTTCCTGTGCACCACTCAAGAACACCACTTCGCTGAGAGAGGGGAACCACCTGAAGTTATAGATTAAATATCTTTTAATTTTAAAAGGCCATTAAAGAGCATTTGATGATCATTCAACTATCAGAGTCAGTGCAAAGCATTTTTTTCAAGTTGTATTAGTAGTTCTCTGTCCATAGAAGACAAAGCTCCTTGGAGGAAAGTATTCGGAAATAAACTTAAGCTCAAAGAATATAATTTTCTAGCCTGCTGCTTAGATGTTTGAGAGCTTGCCCATCACTCAATGCCCCCGATTCTCTGAGAGGTCACTCTGTTAATTATATTCACTGTCATCTGTCATTGATCCATACTTAGATGGTCCAATTAGGAGAGGAATTAACTCTGTTTTCCTTACAATTTTACTATCAACTAAATTTAGAGAATTTCACTTGGAAAATACTGCTCATGAATGTGGTTTCAATTTTAGTGTAACTTAATTAGTGAAATTACATGTACTCTTGCTTTACAGTCTTATCTTCACAGAGAGAAAATGTACTCCTAAATATAAAATGAGTAATTTTACTAGGAAAGCTTTTTGAAAATTATATTATAAACATACATCAAGTATAGAAAATAATATTAACAAATATCCTTTTATCCATTAAACAGCTTTATCAAATCTAGGGTTTTCTCACATTTGCTGGGGGAGAGATGAAGCTCCCTTGTGTGCTTCACTGACCCCATGTCCCATCAAGGTTACTGTTAACCGGTTTATCATGTTCATGTGTTTTTTGATATATTTTTATCTCAAAGCTATATGTACCTAAATAGTTGTAAGTATTAAGTAAAGAATTATTATACTATATGTATACTTCTGTAATTTAACTTTTTAGTCAATACTTTATTCAACACTATTTTATCTTTACTATGTGAGCATATTTAACTCTACATCATTCATTTTAACATCTATGTACTACATAAATATACCACAATTATCCAATCTGCATATTAACATTTACATTGTTTCCATATTTTCATGAAATACTGCTGCAATGAAAGTCTACTGGTGAATATACTTCAGTTTCTCTAGGGCAGGAGTGTCCAATCCTGAAAGAATTGTCTTGGACCATACATAAATACGCTAACACTAATGACTGCTGATGAGCTACAAAAAAAGAAAAAAAACCCTGCAAAATAAAAAAAAAATTTCATAATGTTTTAAGAAAGTTTACAAATTTGTGTTGGGCTGCACTCAAAGCCATCCTGTGGGCTGCATGTGGCCCGTAGGCTGCGGGTTGGACAAAGTTTGCTCTAAGGTATACACCCAGGGAACTGAACAGCTGAGCCAGAGATGTGTATCTTCAACTCGGTTAACCAGATATTGCCAAATAACTATTCAAAGTGACTGGACTGATTTACATGCCCACCAGCAGAGTTATTCCATAACTTTTCCAATACTTATTGTCAGACTTTTTGTATTTTGCCAATCTGAGGGTTTCAATTTGTATTTTCCAGATTACTAGAAAAGTTGAATATCATTGTATTCTTCATATAAATCCCTTGTTCTTTATATTAAGACGATCTTTTTGTTGTTATTAACATTATTATATTCATTTTCTAAGCTGGTCACTTGTCTTTATGGTGTTTTAAATTCTATACATTTTTAAATTTTAATGTTCTCAGATGTTGAACTGTTTTGTATCTTAAGGAGGCATTTAATTAATTTATTAACATGTATTTGTTGGGAGTCTATTATGTGTTACACATAGGGCTAGGGCACTGAGAACAGAGTGGCAAAAAGGCAGATGAAGACTATGCCCTCATCAAGTTTCATTCTGGTGAAGGAACATATATCTTAATAAACATTTCAGCTGGGCATGGTGGCTCATGCCTGTAATCCTGGCACTTTGGGAGGTCAAGGCAGGTGGATCACGAGGTCAGGAGTTTGAAACCAGCCTGACCAAAATGGTGAAACCCCGTCTCTACTACAAATACAAAAGTTAGCCAGGCGTGATGGCTTGTGCTTGTAATCCCAGCTACTCAGGAGTCTGAGGCAGGAGAATCACTTGAACCTGGGAGGCAGAGGCTGCAGTGAGCCCAGATCACACCACTGCCCTCCAGCCTGGGCAATACAGTGAAACTCCATCTCAAAATAAAATAAAATTAAAAACACTTCATGATGTCAGATTTTAAGTATAAGAGAACAAAACTTAAGTTTAAAAAAGAGAGAAAGTGGGTAACAGCAACCTAGTCAGAGGCCTTTCTGAGGGTGACACTGGAGCAGAAGCCTGAATGAAGTAAGGGGGTGCCTGGTGTGAAGATATGAGGGAAAAGCATTCCAGGCAGAAGCAGAAAAAGCCCTGAAGCAGAAATAAATTGGTGTACCTAAGCTATTGCAAAAGACCAGGTGAGTTAAGTGGAGATGACTCATGCTATACAACAGAAAGTTAGAGAAGCCTGAGGAGACTGGTAGATAAGGTGGGAGGGAGAACAGCTGAGGCAAATCACTTAGAAAGCTGTCATTCAGGGACGATGTGAACTCATCTGGGGTTCTGAACAGGGAAGTGGAATACAGTTGGCCCTCTGCATCCACAGATTCAACCAACTGTGGATCAAAAATATGCATGAAAAAAACCTCAATAAAACAATACAATAAAAAATAACACAAATTTTAAAAACAAATATAGTATAACAACTAATTACATAGCATTTATACTGTATAAGGTATCTTAAGGAACCCAGAGATTATTTACAGTACACAGGATGCGGTGCATAGGTTATTGGCAAATGGTACATATACCATTTTATATAAGGGACTTGATTTTAGCATTTGCAGGGAGCTTTGGAAACAATCCCCCACTGATACTGAATGATAACAGTACTCTGTCTTAGACACTTTAAAAGGGATCACTCTAACAGTTATGAATAAAACTAGCTTTTGAAAACCAAGAGCAGAAGTAAACTGTTGGTTTGAACTCTGTTATCTACAGAGATGTGATTGTAGAAGTAGGGTGGTAATAGCAGAGATGGTAAAAGGTGACCTGCCTGGAAGTAGACCAACAGGACTTGCTGATGGAATAGATGAGACTTGAGAAAAAGAGAAAGCAGAGTTTAAAATGACTCCCAATACTTGGTGACATTTAGGAATTTTTGCTAATTCTTTAGGAGTGATGACAACATCATGATAATGCTTTTGTAAAACAGACATTATCATATAGGTCTACACACTGAAATATTTACAGATGAAATGATGTGACATCTTGCTTCAAAATAATATTGGAAGGAAGTTTGTGGAAGGAGAAATAGAACAAAATTTGTCCATGAGTTGGTAACTGCTGAAGCTGGGTGATAGATATAAGGGAGTTCATTATGTTATTGTCTCCTTTTGTATGTTTGAAATTTTCCATAATAATAAAAGTAAAAAGAAAATAAAGCCTCTAGGTTTCGGTCTGAGCAATCAAGTGTAGGTGGTGCCATCTCTAACAATACACTTTGCATTATAACTATGTTTGTTTATTTTCCCTATTAGAATGTGAACACCTTAAGATCAGGGCGATGTTTTACTACTTTTATAGACCTAGCACTAAATAGAGAATCTAACCCAACATAGGCATGTAAGTTCACGTTTATTGAACAAATGAGTGATCTCATGGCCTTTCTGATTCCCCTTCCTGCCTAAGTATTCTACATGCCTCTTCTCCTGCTCTGTCTTTGACTTTGAGTTAGCTGTGACCCCTGATACTTGGTCACATTAACATTCTTGCAGTGTAGTGTACTGTGTCTGAAGTCTCTTTTACATTGATTACTCTCTATCAATATTTAGTTCTGGGGGAAGAAGTCAAACCCTTATTTTTTTTGAGAGATTGATACCAAAGGGAATGGGTTAGCTTTTTTCTACCTTAACTTAGAGTCTCAACTGATGTTGGTCGTTGGAGAAAGAGCAGAACTTAAATTTCAAAAAGCAAATGACGGTGTTTTCCCTAGTACTAAAGATTCTCTGGAATATTTCAATCTGGGTATTTTGTGTGAATACCACAAAAAAGGACTGATGACTATTTTCTCAGTTCTCTAAATGTACACAGCTGATATCATCCTACATACACAGAAATGAAGTTAATCTATTATAGTCAGTGAATGCCTTAAGATATTATGGCTTCTCTCCCCAGATGGATGCTCTGAAATATGCATGACAAGAAATACAAATTATTTATTGGCCGGGCACGGTGGCTCGTGCCTGTAATCCCAGCACTTTAGGAGGCAGAGGCAGGTGGATCACGAGGCCAGGAGACGGAGACCATCCTGGCCAACATGGTGAAATCCCATCTCTACTAAAAATACAAAAAAATTAGCTGGGCGTGGTGGTGCATGCCTGTAATCCCGGCTACTTGGGAGGCTGAGGCAGGAGAATTGCTTGAACCCAGGAGGCGGAGATTGTAGTGAGCCGAGATCGCACCACTGCACTACAGCCTGGGCAACAGTGTGAGACTCCATCTCAAAAAAAAAAAATTACTTATTGGCACAAAGCAGGATGAACAGGTTAAGTGCAAAGCTTCTTTCAGCACTATATTATTAGAGACTTGCCTTTTAGAAAACAAGTGCTCTGACACCTAAGATTTTAGATTTGTTGTTCAGTATATTTTGTAACAACACACAGTTCTGGTGGAGAAAAAATTAAGCCAGCCACCCTAATTCTGGTTAATGTTAAGGGCTGTGTCTCAGTTATCAGCATATACAGTAAGAACTGTCTTTATTTCCATTTGATTCTCTCTGACAAGAGATACCTGGCATGCCTCTCCTTTTGAGGTTGCACAATGACACAATATTTGGATACCAAGATCTAGTGCTAGGTAGTCAATGTATGCTCTTGTTGACACAATGACCATAGAAGACCTGAACCTCAGGATTGGGAATGACTCCACAGATAATCGGGACTGGGTAGACTACTTCCCTGTAATCTAGGGAATCTTAACTAATGGCAAGAACAGTTAGTTTAACATAATGATGACACAACTTTCAAATTCTTGGAGTAATCTCCAAGTAACATTATTGGTTTATTGTTGTAATTCTAAGAAATACTCAAACCTAAACTGTTGTGTTTAGAAGTTATACTTTAATATTGAGATGTATAACATTAATATTCAATTACTTATCTGGGTTACCCATTTTCTAGACATCATTTTTTTTTTAAAGATAAGGTCTTGCTCTGTTGCCCAGACTGGACTGCAGTGGCATGATCACAGCTCATTGTGCAGTGTCAAACTCCTGACTTCAAGCAATCTGTCTGCTTGCGCTTCTTGAGTAGCTGGGACTATAGGCACATGCCTCCATGCCTGGTTAAATTTTTAATTTTTTGTAGAGATGAGGTCTTGCTATGTTGCCCAGGTTGGTTTCAAGCTCCTGGCCTCAAGTAATCTGACTGCCTTGGCCTCTCCAAGTGCTGAGATTACAGGCGTGAGCCACTGCATCTGGCCTCTAGACATTTTTCTTTTTTTGAGACAAAGTCTCGCTCTGTCATCCAGGCTGGAGTGTAATGGCGTGATCTAGGCTCAATGCAGCCTCTGCCTTCCAGATTCAAGTGATTCTCTCACCTTAGTCACCTAAGCAGCTGAGACTAGAGGCATGCACCTCCACACCTGGCTAATTTTTTTGTATTTTTAGTAGAGACAGGGTTTCACCATGTTGGCCAGGCTGGTCTTGAACTCCTGGCCTCAAGTGATCTGCCCACCTCGGCCTCCCAAAGTACTGGGATTATAGCTTGGGCCACCATGCCTAACTAGAAATCTTAATGGAATAATTTATATGGTAAAATAGTTTTGTGTGAAAACTAGCTGTTGAAAAAGTCATAAGGTAGAGATGAAAATTTAGTAATTTCTGCCTTCAAAATATTCTAGGTCAGGCATTCACTTTTTTGCGGTTTATCGCAATGAACTTTGGAGGTTCAATTGTGTATATGCTTGGAAATCTTAGCTGCTTTCTGAGAGTATCAGGAGGAGCTCCTATAGCCCATACTTTTGTAACCCAATTCTTCAGTCACTATCTTTGCAATCTAAAAGTCTGGCATTTCGAGCATAAAAATTTCCTTTCATTTACATTACAGAATATCTACTCTCGCAAAAGTTCTTAGCAATCTCTATCTGTCAGATAGGAGATAGCTAATATATCAACTTTGTTCTAAAATTAGGTCAGGTCAATAGATGATAGAACAACTAGACTGGTGGGTCTCAAAGTGCAGTCCCTGGACCAGGTCAGCATCCGCATCACCGGTATCTTGCTAGAAATGCACATTCACAGGTTCTACCCTAATCTTGCTGAATTAGAAATTCTAAGAATGGGGCTCAGCAATCTGTTTTAACAAAAAGTGACTTCAACAAAAAGTGATTATTATGTCTGCTAAAGCTTGAGTACCAATGATCTGTGCCCCTCTCCAAACCAATAAGTTTTATATTTGTCTCTGAAAGCAGTTAAGAAGCTCAAAACCGGGAGAGAGATCCAAGGTGGCCACGTAGCAGCAGCTCAGGATTGTAGCTCCCAGTGAAAGCGCAGAGAGCGAGTGGATGCCGCAATTGCAGACGAATTTTTGATGCCCACAGACTGGGAGATTCCCGGCGAAGGAGCCACCTGAGTCGCCAGCGCGACTCTTTTGGCCGGCGCGGCGCTTCTCGGTGCGGAGTGTACGGGACTGGGTGCCCAAAGGCTCCGCTGGTCCCATCCCCACAGGGACAACAGCAATTGGAAGCGCTGAGGACTGAGAACTAGCACAGCTGAACCCGGGAAGGCCCAGCTCTGTGGGGAAGGGGCGCCCCCCGAAGGAAAACTAAGAAACAGAAAAAACTTCATCACCAACAAACCGGACGTCCACTCAGAGACCCAATCTGAAAGTCGGCAATTACAAAGACGACAGGTGGATAAATCCACAAAAATGGGAAGAAACCAGTGCAAAAAGGCTGAGCACACCCGAAATCAGAATGCCTCTCCTCCTACAGGGGATCGCAGCTCCTCATCAGCAAGAGAACAAGGCTTGACGGAGGATGAGTGTGATGAACTCACAGAATCAGGCTTCAGAAGGTGGATAATAAGAAACTTCTGTGAGCTAAAAGAACATGTTCTAACCCAATGCAAAGAAACTAAGAACCCTGAAAAAAGATTTAATGAAACGTTAACGAGAATGGACAACTTAGAGAAGAACATAAGTGAATTGATGGAGCTGAAAAACACAACACGAGAACTTCACGAAGCATGCACAAGTTTCAACAGCCGAATTGACCAAGCAGAAGAAAGGATATCAGAGGTTGAAGATCAACTCAATGAAATAAAACGAGAAGGCAAGATGACAGAAAAAAGGGGAAAAAGGAATGAACAA